>OZ038515.1:4210231-4235231 GCA_964036315.1 Acanthosepion esculentum | reverse complement strand
ATTTGTATATATGGCCCAATATATATATATATATATAAATAAATATACATACACATATATATATTATATATATATATATATATATATATAAACACACATACATCTATATACACACACGCACATATATATACGCACACACACATATATATACGCACACACACACACATATATATACGCGCACACACACATATATATATACGCGCACACACACACACATATATATATACGCGCGCACACACACACATATATATATACGCGCGCACACACACACATATATATATACGCGCGCACACACACACATATATATACGCACACACACACATATATATATACGCACACACACACACATATATATATACGCACACACACACACATATATATATACGCACACATATATATACGCACACACACACATATATATATATAAGCGCACACACACATATATATATATATACATACATACATACATATATATATATGCGCGTGCTTGCACATATATATATATTATGTCAAATATTATTATAGTGGATGTTTGTATTTGAAATAAGATAAACATAATACACACTGTTTACAATAAAATAAAAACAAAATTGGGGCATCTATTTCAAATATGAATATATTTATAAAAATGTCTGATTAAAAATAAATTCTTTAGAAATTTTATATATATATATATATATATAGGGAGTGACAGAAACAGTGCAGACAGATAATCAACACTGACTGCTTTGTGAGAAGCAATTTCATAATTTAAGTGATTATCAGACCATGTCCTATTATCTTTTCCCAGATAAATCTAGCAAATTTTAAACATAATAAAGATAAGCAGATAGGTAGGTGGGGAAGTCAGGTAAGTGCTGTAATTATTCAGAACAGCCTGGTGGTCAGTTGACATTTATAAAGAAAATTCTCAAAAGCCTTATCACAGTGTCATATAGGAAGAAAATGAGTAACTACCAACACCAAGGTTCAAGCCTGACACTTTGGCCTCATGAATATATGCTTTCAACCAGGTGTATAAATAGCAGTGTCAGGCTACTGACTGCAGTGATTATTGAGTGGAGCTATCCAATCGAATTAGTACGAATTACTGTGTGTTAATAATTTGGGTTTTGATTTAGGATTTACCAGACGTTAAGCTGAGCCAAGCTACTAACAATGTATTCATTGAAATGGTTAATTATCTTTGGTTGACTTTTACTTCTTTGTTCTTGTTAAGTATTTATTTGCGGTAGTAAATACTGTTTTATTTTGACATTGAAGTCTTGAGTTATATTTAATTATTAACGGCCACTGTACGTTACACAACACAGTAAGGAAATATCTAAAAGATATTGAGGCAATATTCAGTTATTTACTGACATTTACAGACTTTCTACTTGAGTTTTCATCTAAATGCACAATAGCTGAAAGGTCATTGCAGACTTTCTGCTGCATTTATGTGATGCTCAGTCATCAAATGTAGCCTGGAGCAGCATCCATGCATCAGATTGAAGCCAGATAGATGAGGTGCTTGATATCCAAGATTGTAAATATTTGAAATTTTTAAATGGTGTAAACACCAGTATGACTCAGCTAGGAATATATGAATTCTGGGCAAATATCAATGGCATAGAGGGAAATGAAACCACTGACAATGAAACAGAGAACACTGCATCAAATAAGATACCAAATAACATTTCTTCTCCTCCAGGTAGGGGTTAAAGTGTATACAGACAACAAAACATATGAAAAGAATGGGCCAACTAGACTGTGATAAGTATTCATCTGAAGACAATCAGAAAAAGGACATTGTGGATAAACTCTCCAAAATTTATGTTTGTTCAAGTACTTTGGATTATTTCGGTCATTTTCAAGAATGAATATGGTGTCTCTGTGATACATCCTAGTAATCTTTGGAAGGCCGAAAGTTTCAAAGAATCTGTAGTGATGTCATGTGTAACATTTAATGTGGGAAGCTACACCAAAAAGGATGCTTTTTTTAAATTTTTTTTTTAATATATATAAATATTCAATAAATAATAAACAAGAAAAAAAAAAATCAAAGATGGAGATAACATAAAAAAAAGTGAAATAAACTTTAACCCAAAATGAGTTAAAATTCTAACCTTCTGTTAATTCCACTTTCCCACAGTTCTGTCTCTTACCTAATGGTAAAAATAGCAAAGTAGACTAGGCTTTCTAGCCTTAGGTGTTAGCCAGTCTCAGAAGGGTTAGCTTAAATACAAAACCATGGAGAAGGTACTGGTAAACAAGTTCTTTATTTGCTACTATTAGTCATGCCAATAAATAAATATTAAAGAAAGCAAGCCATGGAGAGAGATGCTTGCATATGTCCTTGAAGAGATATGATTATAAATAAAAGTAAAGTAGACTGGGTTTTCTAGCCTTGAGTGTTAGCCAGTCTCAGAAGGGTTATCTTGAATACAAAACCATGGAAAAGGTACTGGTAAACAACTCTATTATTATGTTAATGACTGACCACTCATATTCGAGGATACCCAGCAATGAGGGCAGCTAGTCAATCCCTATTGCAGATGCTTGCTCAGTCTCATTTTGTGTTTGTTCAACACCCACAAAGCCCACCTGTGGTTTATACTGCAACTATGCTCAGCAGACTATAGTCACGGTTTCTAGCAGAGAAGTGTGATATCTAACGTAATCAACAATCTGAATAAGGCCAGCATGCTCAAGCCTTCAGCCATGATGAGTTGTGACTTCGTGCTAACATAGCTATTGATGACCCCTAAGGATTCCACCAACCCAATTTCCCTCACAAGGCTTGGTTCAACCTATGGTATAGTTTTCGGGCACTTTCCAAAGGTGCTGTATGCTGGAATGACCTCCTCAATACCAATAACATCAAGAAATCACCTCTCTGACAAATTGAACATGGGGAGATTCGAACCTGGATCTCATGGTCAGAAAGTGAACAGTGTAACCACTCAGCCACGTGTATGGCAATACATAGATATTAAAGAAAGGAAGCCATGGAAAGAGATGCTCACATATGTCCTGAAGGGACATGATTATAAATAAAAGTAAATGGGAATATCACAAGCAGCAGAGACTCAACACAGACTATAGAATTCTTCCAGAGTCGGTTCTTTATGGAATCCAACACGGACAAGAACCAAATGCATCGGCAAATGTCTCATATGAGTCTAAAAAAACAAAGAGAACATTATGAATAGAATAGACCAATTAGACGAAACATTTTTTTTTAAATTTAAGGTTGACCCTGTAAAAGGCTCTAGGGCCACTCTAAGTAGAGGCTTATGATAAGGGGTAGGTTATATGAATAGGGGGGGAGGATAACAGTTAACTCTTGAAATGGTTAAAAGTATGGTGATCAGGGAAACAAAGAAAAAATATCAGAGATAGAGATAACCTAAAACTCACTGATACAATCTTTAACCCAAACTGAGTTCAAATTCTAATCTTCTGCTAATTCCACAATCACACAATTCTGTCTCTTCTGCTTTACATAATGGTAAAATAGCAAAGTAGACTGGGCTTTCTAGCCTTGGGTGTTAGCCAGTCTCAAAAGGATTAGCTTGAATACAAAACCATGGAGAAGTTACTGGTAAATGACTTTGTTACTGTTAATCATGCCAATACATAAATATTAAAAAAAAGAAGCTGTGGAGAGAGATGCCCATCTATTTCCTGAAGGGACATGATTATAAATAAAATAGAATAGACAAATTGAACTAAGCATTTTTTTTTACTTTTTTTTTTTTTTTTACAGTAAGGTTCATCCTGTACAAGGCATGGGGCCACTCTTGGTAGAGGGTTATGTTAAGGGGTAGCTTATATGAATAGGAGGGGGACAACCTCTAGGGAATCTGTTCTATAGGGCAGTTGTTTGCAGAAAGAAGTGGTTTGAGTGGAACGCTTTCTGCTGACATGAAGAAACTCTTTGTGAGTTACATTATCAACAGTAAATTCTTGTAGTATGACACGAAGTTGAACCTTCCCATCAATAATGATTTTTTTTTTATATTCTTAAGATATCAGTCTGGCAAAATGGCACTTCCTCTTTGCTCAAAACCAATCAGAAGCAATTTATTCTGAGAGGGTAATTTTTAAAATTTTAAAATTTCTTTCTCCTCCCTCAAATTGATAAGGCAGGTTATCGCTAACAAAGAGATGGGCGAATATCTTTGGGAAAGTGGATTAATCAAGCTTAGATTTATCATCTGATAGTGAGGTAGAATTTACTAATGAGGTCACAGTTAATGGTTTATTGAATAATGGACAAAAAAGAAAATATACTCTATCCAAAAATGATAAAAGACTGCAAATTTAATTTGTTTTTATTTATTTATTTTTTACAGTAAGGTTCACCCTGTAAATGGCTCTAAATAGAGGGTTATGATAAGGGGTAGCTTATATGAAGAGGAGGGAAGGATAATGGTTAATTCTAGACTTGAACAATTTAAGAGTATGGTGATCAGGGAAACAAAAAAAAAGGTTTTTTTTTAAATCAAAGACGGAGATAACCTAAAACTCACTGAAACATTCTTTAACCCAAACTGATTTCAAATTCTCATCTTCTGCTAATTCCACAATCATGTCTCTTCTTCCTTACCTAATGGTAAAATAGCCAAGTAGACTGGGCTTTCTAGCCTTGGGTGTTAGCCAGTCTCAAAAGGATTAGCTTGAATACAAAACCATGGAGAAGTTACTGGTAAACAACTTTATTTGTTACTGTTAATCATCCCAATACATAAATATTAAAAAAATAAGCTGTGGAGAGAGATGCTCACATATGTTCTGAACGGATATGATGATAAATAAAACAGAATAGACAAATTGGACTAAGCATTTATGTTTATAGTAAGGTTCACCCTGTACAAGGCTTGTGGCCACTCTAGGTAGATGACTATGTTAAGGGGTAGTTTATATGCATAGGAGGGGGAATATAACTTAACTCTAGATTTGAACAGGATAATATTGTAGTGATTGGGGAAACATCCTCTAGGCAGTCTGTTCCATAGGGCAATGGTTCATGTGAAGAAGCTGTTTGAGTGGAATTTACTTCTCACAGATCGAATATGGAGAGATGGTGGGTGGTTTGGGACTATGTAAGTGGCATGGCAAGTCCTAGCCTTGAAGTTTAGACCTAGAAGAACCAAGGAATGTAGTTTGCCTGAGCACTTTCCATGGAAGTAGCGATAACAGCGAGAGACTCACCACATTCTGCTTATGAGAGAGAGGTTGGAACATGGAAAATAATTCTTCTCTAACAAGGACTCAGTGATACTTCTGAATTCCATCAAGATTGGAAAGTATTTGTGGTATTATGCCAGACACTATAGTAAAATTTCACATCAGACCATCAAAAGAAAGCCAAATGCTGGGATGACCTGGGCATACTCCCAGCCGACAAAGTACAAATATGAGAATACTGGACAGATGAATATATAAACAGTAGATGATTTCATTACTGGAATATGTAGGGTCAACATATCAAAGTTTTCTTGTGCTCATACAGCACTTCACAATAACACTGCCTTGAGTGACTCCAGAGCCTTGTAGTGGGTGAAAATAAATATACAGGGTGACCCAAAAAAAACGGGAACTTTTTTACAATCCAATAAAACCAAGAGTGATGGAAGAAAAATATTTAATTCATAATAATTGAAACCTTAAAACATGCCATTTAAGAAACAATGATGGAATTTTCATTTTTTAAAAATTACATCCTGTAGATGGCGTCCTCCTGTACGAATGCATTCTTGAAATCTGCTGTTGAGATTCCTCATTGACTGCTGCAACATCTCAGCTGGGATACTGTGAATTTCCTTCTCGTTACTAAAATGTCAAAATGTTTACTTGCACAAGGCCAATGTCTCGCAGTGTTGCCACTTGCTCATGTCTGGCAATACGCACTTCAAAAATTCCCATTTTTTTGGGTCACCCTGTATAAAAAAAAAAACTTTAAATCAAGATATATCTATCCTACATATTGTCATAATAGACACTTCTTACTTCCTCCATCCATTTTCCTTACAACATACTCACTCTGTAACCCTCTGTTTTGAATGGCTCTTGGGCCTTGTACTGGTTGAAAAAAAATAAATAAAAAAAGAAGCTCAGCTTCTTCAACAAGAGGATCAGTTTTGTTAGCTTGAACATATCAGCCTAAAATTGATTGATTGATTTGTTTTCTATAGATTATCAATCCATTGCAGGTTATTTAAAACCAGAAAATATTTTGGTGGGAGTGAACCCATAGCTAGGAGAAGAAATGGTGGATGGATACCTTTCTCAATGATATGTGTACATAAGTGAATATAACGAACCCAATGGGAATTCAAACTCGGCTCTCTGATTTCCACTTCTGAGCAAATACACCACCTATACATCCATCTAGGTACTGACCAAGCTCAATATTGCTTAACTTTAGTGATCATATGGGGACCAGTGTTTTAATGTGATATGGCCATTAGTCAGGATTCATTATTCACTTAGGAATCAATATGCCCTGACAAGAATGCTGAGGAATCTCTCACAAGGTCTTTCATTAATTGCTTTTGAGAGTCAATGAATGCCATATCTTTCCTTATAAAGAAACAGCTAATATTACCATTACCAGTACCATGTTATGTTAACCTAAGCGAAAAATGTGGATGTAAAGTAACGGTGGATCTGTCATGCGAAAAAGAACTATAATGTGTTTGGCTAAACCTGGTTCCTAAACGTTTTCTTCTCTGGGCCACATTTTTGGAATTAAAATCTGTTTGCCCCTCATCAAAGGAAAGTCCGGGGGGAAAAGGCACAAGCAGCCCTATGGCAAAGGCGGCCCAGAAATAGGGCTAAAGGGAGATAACAGCAGATTTGAAGTCAGAACATTATCATTGATAACTCTCTCCTTCAGTTTGCAGACCCTATTTATACTGGGACTCCTGCATGCAATTACATGTAATTCATAATATTTTACATTTTGAAATCATATTTATCTTTGTTATGTGAATTTTTTAAAACTTTCTAAATCTTTGATTGTTTTTTCAATTATTCTGCCTCACCCACTGCACCTCTGAGACAAGCTGCACCATTTGGGAACCACTGGACTGAAATATAAGGCTCAAAAATGCCTCGATGTGTTCATCAGAGCTAATATGGCAGGCCATTATTAATATAGTAAGTTTGTGCAGGTAAGTGAATATAACAAACCCAACTGGAATTGGAACTCAACTATCTGATTATAATTATCTATGAATTACCGTGCATTTTCCTGTTTTCCTTTCTTTTAGACTGTTTGCCAACCAAGCCTAGAGATCCTAGTCTACTCTGGTATTTAACCTAAATCTAGGGGAGAAAAGATGTAAACACGCCTTTTTCAAAGGCATTTATGAGAAAGTGAATGCAACATACTCAAACAGAATTTGAACATGGATTCCCGAGTTTATTTCCTGTATTAGTATCAGCGATATATATGTGAGAGAAACAAAGAAAGGAAAAATAAGTTAATGATTCTGAGAGTATTTAATAAAAATTCCTTCCAGTAGGATTTAAACCTGTGTCCACTTTATATAGGATTTGGTTGATTGGTTGTTTTTTGGTAAGTGGCATATCAACGTCTATGGGTTATTTAATGCTGAAATCTAAATTTTTTGATTGGTTTGGTTGATTTTGTTTAGCGGCATATCAACCTCTCTGGCTTATTTAATGCTGAAATCTAAATATTTGGTCTGGTTTGGTTTAATTGTTTTGTTTTGTGGCATATCAAACTCTCTATATTATTTCATGCCAAAATCTAAATATTTTGTATGCAATTCTATTTTTTTTTTTTTTTGGTGAGGAGATAATAATAGTTTTAGTGATAAAAGCCTTAATAATTAACCCATAGTTGGAGGAGAAGAGGTGGATTCATATCTTTCTAAAAGGTATTTGTGTGTATGTGAATGTAACAAACCCAACTGGAATTGAAACTCAGCTCTCTGAATAACAATTACGAGCTGCTAACCACTACTTTATCTGCACCACCAAGTTTACAGCACCTAGTATTCTTCAAGGAGGTGAGAAAAAATAATTTTAAATAAAATATTTGCAATATAGTTATGAATATGAATGTGATACATAACTCACAAATCTAAAAGCATCTGATTGGTCGACTGATTTGTTTTCTACAGGTTTGTAGGTTTTATTAAAGCCAGAAAATAATTTTAGATTGTAAGAATTTTGTTTTTTGGAAATAATAATGGTTTAGTGCTACAAGTCTTAGTAATGAACCCATATCCAGAGGGTAGAAGAGGTATGTGACTCTGGTGGGACAAATACTTACACAGTAGCTCAGGTCGGCTCAGATTAGTTGCAGTATAAACCAATTTGGCTCCATAGGTGTTGAAGAAATACAAAGATTGATTGATTGACTAATTCGTTTTCTATGGCTTTTTAACACTTTAAAGGTTATTGAAAGGCAGAAAATTTATACATTTTTTTCTTTTTTAGTGGTTTGGTTTAGTTTGTTTTACGGCATATCAACCTCAATACGTTATTTAATGCCAACAACATTTTAGGATAGATTCATATTAATAGAATATGTGTTCTTTGGTTTAGATTGGTTTGGTTTATTTTGTTTTATGGCATATCAACCTCAATGGCTTATTTAATGCAGAAAAAATTTTTTATTACTTGTAATATTTTGTTTTGTCAAAAACCTGTTTCTGGTAATATTTTTCCTTCAAAATTGTATAGCTGGTAATAATTTTTAAAAAAAAAGTACTGTTGGTAATAGTTAACGATTTGCCCATAACTGGGACCCTAACAGGTGCTACCACCCTGGGTCAGGGTAGACCTGGGAACACCAGCAATTAAGAGGTGGTTCCACGCTCCACAAAACCTCCTGATTAGACGCCTTGCTGCTGGATGTAGTTTATCGTCTTACCCAGGATGCAGATGTAGTTTAACGTCTTACCTAGGACATTCTTTTTTGGAGGTAATAAAGATTTAATTCTACAAGTTTTATTAATTTGCCCATAGTTAGTGGGGGGGAAGTAGCGTATTCAAAATTTCCCTAAGCGTATTTGCAGGTAAGTGAATATAATATTCCAAACTGGAATTGGAACGTGGCTCTTTAACATTTCCAAGCTGTTAATCATTATTTCAAGGAGGGGAGAAAAAAATTATTTTAAATAAAAAATATGCAATATAGCAGTCATGAATGTGATATGTAACTTGCAATTCAAAAAGGGTTTAAAAGCGATTACTTATCGACATGGCCACAACGTACTGGTCATATCTGAAAATTAAAAATTAATGAAGAGCCTCAGGTAGTAAGAATTCCCATCCTCGAGAACATGGGTCTAAGAAGCTAAATGAAGAGGTTTCCAAATTGTTCCAAGGGAAAGATTAAATTAAAAAAAAAAGGAAAACATTTCCATGAAGGAACCCCTTTTCTGTTATTAATTTGAGCTTTTCCCTCTGACACGGGATCAGATAACTCAGACTTTGATGTATTTAACTCCCTTGGTACACCTGGTTATAAGATAAGGTTCTGAAAACCTAGAGCTTTGTAAATCTTGTAGATTTCCAAAAACTCATAGATTTCTGGCACCTCTAGTTGATCATTTGATCTCTGTTAACATTGGGCACAGAAATACAATGTTACCTAATTGCTGGTGCGTTCAGGTGCACTTCCAGACTGCATTTTGCATTCTTCCAACCATAAAGGGTTGAATAATCTGCTTTGAAAAAGGCAATGTAACTTTTCCAGAAAGAGCTTTCATCAGAGATATTTCAACATATAGAAAGTGATCACTTCATAAATTTGGAGTATAGCATGCATTAAAATTTTTTGGAGTATAGCATGCATTAAAATTTTTTGGAGTATAGCATGCATTAAAATTTTTTGGAGTATAGCATGCATTAAAATTTTTTGGAGTATAGCATGCATTAAATTTTTTTGGAGTATAGCATGCATTAAAAGTTTTTGGAGTATAGCATGCATTAAAATTTTTTTTCCATTGGATTTATTGTTAAAATTATCTTAATTGATGCTGACCTGGCATCTCAGCTTAAGTTTTTTCCCCACTGCCTTAATGTTCCTTTCCTCAGACTTTTCTATAAATACTTTCATGGCAGCTGTTTGAATGAGTTCTTCCCCATCCCCTCCCCTCATTAGGTAGTTAGTGTTGTCAGTTCGCAGGTGGATGCGGGGTGTCTTTCGTTTCGCGTGAGTATTTTCATATTTGTTGTTGTGTTTGAATGAGTGCATGTCAGTGTGTGTGCTTGGGATGAATGAATGTTTTATACTATTATAGTCCTGCATTGATTTCGGCCAGTGAACTGGTATTTCTGCCACATTTAGTCATTGTAAGGTGTTTTATTACTAATATTATTTTCTTTAGTTTCTTGTAAATATTTTTGTATTCATATTGTAAATACTCATTGGGGTTCGTTTTTAGAATTGTTATTTTATTCCCCTTCCCCCACAGACACTGAATTGTAAATATGGGGACTAGTTAGTATTTTCATAGAGACAGTGAGGTATTATGGTGGTTGTAGTGGTACGTATGAATGTGTTGTTTTGGTGTAAGGAATATTGTTCGTACGATTGGGTCAGTGTTTCCGGCTAGCTAAGTTATATTTAAAACAGAAGAAGACCGTCCATTTTCCACCAATCCCCCCTTCGGCCTTGTGCCACATTTCTGTGTATTAAACAGAATAAATATCGCTCTTCACTACTGTTATTTTATTCCTCTCCCTGCACACACATTAAATTGTATATATGGGGATTAGTTAGAGAGACAATGAGGTATTATGGTGGATGTAGTAAGAAAGGTAAGTAAGAATGTGTTGTTTTGGTGTTAGGAATATTGTGGTATGTTTGAGTCAGTGTTTGTGGCTAGTCAAGTTTAATGTTAAGATAGATGAAGACCGTCCTTTTCCCCGTGCCGCATTTTGTATTTATACAAATAAATAATGCTCTATGTTAATAAATTTTTCATTTTGTAAATACAAATTGGAGTTTAGATTTTTTTTAAATTGTTGCTTTATTCCCCTCCCCCAACAGTCAATGAATTGTACATATGGGGACTAGTTAGGATGTTTGTAGAGACAATGTGGTATTATGGTGTATGTTTTAAGAAAGGTAAGTAAGGTTGTTTTGGTTTGAGGAATATTGTGGCATGTTTGGGTCATAGATTGTGGCTCGCTAAGTTTAATGTTAAGACACAGAAAGACTGTCCTTTTTCCCCCGTCCCCTGTTTTGGCCTTGTGCCACATTTTCTGTATTTTAACAGAAATAAATATTGCTCTTCACTATGGTGCCTAGTACAAGACTGGCAACAAAGTCTCATCAATTTACAGTTGAATTGGATAGATACAACTGTAAGTTCTATGCTATCAGTTTCTTTTTTTTGCACTTCTTACTTGTGGAACTCTCTTCTGGCGCCATGCTTTCTGGCCAACCTACTGTCTTCTTGATTACTCTTCCATTGTACTTAATCCTTAGTAATATTTATGTTTAAATACATATCTTTTATTATTCCTTGACATCCAGTAACCCCTTGTGTTTTAGTAGCTTTACTACTTTGCTTCGGTTAAATATGATTAAAAAAAAAACAATTTTTTTTCATCACCATATTAGCATGGCTGATGCTAACCTCCAGGAGAGAAACTCATGCCTTCTTTGTCTTATTTTCCACTGACATGAAGTGGAATCATTATATTGAATCAATTGCTAAAAAAAAAATTGGTTGTCATGCCAGATAATTTTTCTCTCCAGAATCCATCCTGCATATTTATAATCTACCATTCTAATATTACTGCCATACCTGGTCCGTTGCTGTCTATCTCAAGATTCTTGACAAAATCCAGATAAGGATCTGCAATGTTATGGGTCCTGACCTGACATATCAGCTTCAGTCACATTTCCGCTGCCATAAAATAACTTCTCTTTTCTGCAAATATTTTCATGGCAATTGTTCTAATGAGCTTTCTTCTTTGGTACCTTGACCCCATGAATTTAAGCATATAAACATAGTGATGTGGGATAATGGTGCGGGGGTAAGAAATTGAAGAGCTAAGTTCAAATTCCAGTCAGGTTCTATGTTTCACTTACACACAAATAACTTTTTTGAAAGGTATGCATCCATCTCTTCTTGCTCAGGCTATGGGTTGACAGACAACAAGCCTACCAGGGAAAGAAAATCTTCTGCCTAGTCAGTCATATATTGAAAGAGACATGATTACCAACCTATGTGCCACATATGACACTTCACTGACTGAATAGATTGGCAACTAGGTCTCCTCAGTTTACTATTGAAATGTGACCCTAAGTTCTATTCTAATACTGTCTTTTCTCTCACTTCTCACCTGTGGCTTCTTGCTTTCCTGTTAACTATGATCATCAAAGATTTAAATCTAGCATCAACCATCATCTTCTATCTTTGTGAATCCTGTTCTTTTATTGCCTTGTCTGCTCACTAATGTTTTCCCCCGTTTTCTTTCACTCGCAGCCCTTGATAATAATGACAAAGCTCAAGCTGTGGCTCTAGCTATCTCAAAGGTGTTTGACAGAGTTTGGCATGCTGGTCTTCTACATAAGCTTCAGGGCTATGGTATTACAGGACGATTATTTGATTTAATCCAATTGTTCCTATCAAATTGTGAAATGAAGGTTGTTCTGAATGGGCTCTCTTCTAGATCCTCTCACACAAACACAGGTGTCCCCCAAGGTTCTATACTTGGTCCTATGCGGTTTCTGATCTTCAATGATCTTCCTGATGTCATCACTTCCCAAGTAGGCATTTATACTGATGACACTAACATTTACTCCTGTCTCAATAGCAAATCCATCAAAGCTGACAAAGTTAACCTAGCTGCTACTCTTGAAAAGGGCCTCTAATCAGTGGGGTTGTAAATTTTAATGCCTCCATAACTAAACTGCTCTCATTTAGCCACCATAGAGCAACTTCCATGGCCGCCATCAGCTTGGCTGATGCTCGACTCCAGGAGAGCATCTCACTGCACCTTCTTGGCCTCACGTTTTCGACCCACTTGAAGTGGAACAACTACACTGAATCAATAGCTGCATCTGATGCAAGGAAAGTTGGTTCATTGTGTTGTGTCAGAAGGTTTTTCTCGTCAGAGTCCATCTTGCACATTTACAAATCTACCATTAAGCTGTGCATTAAATACTGTTTCCATATCTGGTATGGTGCTCCTTCTATTCATCTCAATGTTCTTGACATAATTCAAAAAAGGATCCGTAATGTATCTTGATGTCTTGACTTCAATCACTTTCTCACAGACATGATGGGGCTTCCCTCTATCATTTTGAGAAATATTTTCTTGACAACCCTTTTTCCCCGCCCTGGTGCCCTAACTACATGAATTTAATCATGCTATTAGATTGGCTAAATGCAACTGCCACTTCTACTCTAAGAGTTTCTTTGCTCACACTTCCCGACAGTGGAACTCCCTTCCTCTTACTTGCTTCCATGATAACTACAATCTTCAAGAATTGAAATGCAACATCAATCACCATCTTCTGTTGTCTTAAACTCCATTCATCTTTTATCCATTGTTCAGTCCCCACTATAACCAGTCTTTTCTCTTTCACTCTCTGTAATCCCCTCTGTACAAGTGGCACTTCTGCCTTGCTTGGTTTGGTTTGTTGGGTTTTACGGTATATCAATCTCAATGGATTATTTAATGCCAACAACATTTTTATTGCTGGTAATATTTTGTTTTGTCAAAAATCTATCTAATTTTTTTACTTCAAAAATGTATTGCTGATAATAATTTTTTTTTTTTTTTTTACAAAGTATTCCTGGTATTAAAGCGCATTTTTACCCACGTTTTGGGGTTAACTATTTGCCCATAGCTGGGACTCTAACAGTTGCTACCACCCTGGGTCAGAGTGGACCTGGGAACACCAGCAATTAAGAGGTGGTTCCACGCTCCTCAAAAACTCCTGATCAGAGGCCTTGCTACTTGATGTAGTTTATCATCTTACCCAGGACGTGGATATAGTTTACTGTTTGTTAAATGTTGTAATTTTTATCCCCCACCCATAGACAAGTTGTACATATGGGAACTAGTTAAGACTTCATAGAAACTTTGAAATATTATGGTGGCTGTAGTAAGAATATGTTCTTTTGGTCTCAAGAATATTGTGGTATGTTTAGGTCATTCATTGTGGCTTGATAAGACAGGGGAAGGCTGGACTTCGGTCTATTTCCCGCATTTGGACTTGTGTCACATTTTTTTTATCAAAATAAATATTACTTTCCTATGGTACCTAGACTTTATGAATTTAAGTGCAGTACTAGATTGGCAGCTAGGTCTCATTATTTTACAGTTGAATTGGCTGTAAGTTCTATGCCAATAGTTTCTTCTATCACACTTCTTACTTGTGGAACTCTTTTCCAGTTCTTGCTTTACAGTCAACTTTGAATTTCAAAACTTTAATGCATTGTCAATCATCTTCTTTCTTCTAAATTCTTGTTCTGTTATTGTCCTTTCGCCTTGATAATGTATTTTTTCTTTTACTCATATTCTCTCACACTCCAAACTCTTCCTCATGTACCTTAGTTGCTTTATTGCCTTTCTTGGGGTTAAATGATTAATATATATATAAAATAAATTTCAATTGAAACATTTATTTAGCATTTGAATTCTGTAATGTTCTTTTTGTCGACAACAAATCAAAAGATAGCGGCATTATCTCCCTCCCAATAGATTTCTCCCACATTAAAATTTCATGAATTGTCTAGAATACATTATGGTTTAACGTACCATTTTCTGACATGTGTATTGCACTGTAGATCATCAACAGTCAGAAATATAAAATATTTAACCCAGTTGTAAATCTGCATAAACAGTGTTTGTTTTTCCACATTTCTCTAACTCCCAGTAGCCCCTTGCATCAGTGACTTTATTGCCTTGCTTGGGATGACCAATTAAATGATCACTATTTCTCTATTACCAAATCAAGCAAATTTTCATAGGATCAAATATAAACAGCCTAAATTTACACATCCCTGGACATACTAAATGCTTATAGACAGATATAAAGGACTTATTTACTGTTCTGGCCTGTTAGGGGTCAGAAAGAAAGACACGGAAAGAAGAAGGTAGGTTGAACAAGTGTATCGAAATAACAAAACATATATACAAAATAAGAGTGTTATTAGTCAGCAGATAGAAGTGTCCGTCCGAACTGTCAGGTTACACTGCATCCCGACTGCCTCCTTAGGAAGTCTCGCAGGTTAGTATTTATAAAGGAGGAAGAGTTCATTCTAAGGTAGATAGGTCACCATAACGTTTACCAATTTCCTGACCAACTTTAGATTGGAATATAAACAACCATTAGTTACTTAAACCAAGTAAATGCTTCCGAACTCAAATATAAATGACTAATGGCAGTGAATACTGAACGGATTCCTCACAGATGAAGAGACTTGAAGCAACACAAATGTTGTTTTACAGAAGACTGCTGAGAACATTATGGACAGAACATTTGAGCAATAACAGTTTTAGGGAAAATGGAAACAAAAAGGACACTTATAATTAATATCAGAATGAGTTACTTGAAATTTCTTGACCATAAAATAAGGAGAGAGAGCTTAGAACATTTGACACTCACAAGACATATTGAAAGGCAAGAGGGATATAAGAAGCTTGTGTAAATGGTTAGTAGAACAGGGTTCAGGAGAGATAGAAAAAATAATTTTTTTTTTAAGAATTAAAAAGGAGAGAAAATTGGGGAGAATTGTGATTGCTAACGTCTTGAAGGGACATGGCTGTTATGAATTTTGAACGCAATTTAAAATAGCAGGAAGACAAGACAGCAATAACTTTAAGAAATGCTTTATTCTACAAAAAAAATAAATAAATAAATAAATAAATAAAGCAATCAGATGAGGCAGAATGCTGCTATTATTGTCTCTCCACATAATGTTGCTCTCTCCCAGAATACAGCACAATTTAAAAAGAAAAAAAAAATGTATGTTCATTTCTGTACAAGAAATTTACATACAAAACATTAGTTTACAAAAAGAATTTGTATAACACAAAAGAATGTCCATTTCCATAACACTTTACTCTCCTGCAAGAAGGAGACGAATGTTTTACTCACATAGCAAATTCTTCATACTTCATTGATGCCTTTCATGTTATTGAATACCTCTATAGAACATTACCATCTTCAGGATTAGCCTGAAATTGATTAGAGACTGGTATAACATCATTAGAGACTATCCCTTAATTATCATTCTGGAACACTGTTGAAGTGAGTATGTCAGGACCACCTGGGCCCTCAGGAGAATGTTGAGTATTCAGGATACTTACTCTCCTATTCAATTCAGTGGATGGACAAGCTGCCAGGTCTTGAAGTGATACTGTGGACTCTCATCCATCAGTTTACCTAATATTTGCATATGTAGTATTTACATCAAGCAATTCCACCCTATTGACAAAAATCATCATTTCTACTTGCCCAGACAAAATTCCTCACAAGTAGAAGGTATAGTCGATATGGCTTGAGTATTTTGGACAGGTTGAATTTTTGTTCAATAATGTTCATTTACATAAGAATGGCGCATAGAAGAAAGGTTGACAACTTGTAAAATCAACCAATAGAACCCTTCTTTGTTAGTACACTAAATTCAATGGCAAATTTTAATCACACTGTCAGTTTCTTCTTGCTTAGGATAAAGATTCCTAATTCGTTTCTTTCACCAAACAGTGTAATGCAAGTCAAACACACGTGTCTTCTGTTCATTGCCACAGTCGCACTGTTCTGTCGTCTCGTTAAGCACCTTTTGTAGCTTGAGTGACAGGTCAAATTTATGTAACGACAAAAAAGAGGTTTTGCAAAAGTATTCAACTATAAGATCTATTGTTTCTTAGATATACAACTAGTTGCGGAAAATTTGAGATTACAGTTGGCTACTATGCCAACCTGCAGATTTATTAATATACCATAGTTTACAGATTTAAACAAAGTCAATAGCTATCCAAATTCATTAAAATTAAATCTCACTAAATCTTTAGTGAGTTTTTTTTTTTTTTAAATCCTGTGTTTTTCATCAATTTACTCTTGAAATCATTTCATTGATGATTCGCACAACACTTTAGTATCAACTACAAATATTGTCATTTCACTGAGTTCAGTTTTCACATCCTGCAGCAATAACTTGTATGTCATCCCAGGATGAAAACTGTTGACCCTTCAGAAATGGTATGCTATATTCTTTTATATTATCTGTATGGCAACAAATGCTGGTCAATCTAAAAGATGAAGAACAGACTTGAAGCAACAGAAATGTGGTTCTACAGGAAGATGCTGAGGACTGGACATGTGAACAACGGCAAGGCTTTGGCGAAGATGGAAACAAAAAGGTAAGCTAAACTTAACATCAGGAAGAGGCAGTTGAAATTTCTGGGGCACTGAATGAGGAAGGAGGGCTTGGAAAACCTGATACTCACAGGACAGATTGAGGGACACAGGAAAGCAGCACGTAACATACTTGAGAGGCTTGAGCAAATGCATGGTAGAACAGGGTTTGGGAGAAATAAGCAAAAGACAAAACTTATTAAGAGCTACAAGGTACAAGAAGATGTAGAGGGCCATGATCGCCTATGTCCTGAACGGATGTGGCACATAAAAGAAGACAAACAATGAAAGCAAGTTTTTCTAAACTCTTTCCTAAAAGAGAATAATTATTATTATTATTATTACTAATAATACTATTACTACTACAGATTAGCACCGGTGACAACACTGATGCATTTGAATAGTAATGATCAGGCTGATTAATTTGTACGCCTTGAATCTATAAGATAAGATATATATATATATAATATAATATAAACCCCTATATATATATATATATATATATATATATATATATAAACCTATATATATATATATATATATATATATAATATAAACCTATATATATAAACCTATATATATATATAATATAAACATATATATATATATATATATATATATATAATATAAACCTATATATATATATATATAATATAAACCTATATATATAATATAAACCTATATATATATATATATAAATATAAACCTATATATATATATATATATAATATAAACCTATATATATATATAATATAAACCTATATATATATATAATATAAACCTATATATATATATAATATAAACCTATATATATATATAATATAAACCTATATATATATATAATATAAACCTATATATATATATAATATAAACCTATATATATATATAATATAAACCTATATATATATATATATAATATAAACCTATATATATATATATATAATATAAACCTATATATATATATATATAATATAAACCTATATATATATATATATAATATAAACCTATATATATATATATATAATATAAACCTATATATATATATATATAATATAAACCTATATATATATATATATATAATATAAACCTATATATATATATATATATATAATATAAACCTATATATATATATATATATAATATAAACCTATATATATATATATATATATATAATATAAACCTATATATATATATAATATAAACCTATATATATATATATATATAATATAAACCTATATATATATATATATAATATAAACCTATATATATATATATATAATATAAACCTATATATATATATATATATATATAATATAAACCTATATATATATATATATATGTATAATATAAACCTATATATATATATATATATATATATATATAATATAAACCTATATATATATATAATATAAACCTATATATATATATATATATATAATATAAACCTATATATATATATATATATATATATATAATATAAACCTATATATATATATATATATATATATATAATATAAACCTATATATATATATATATATATAATATAAACCTATATATATATATATATAATATAAACCTATATATATATATATATATAATATAAACCTATATATATATATATATATATAATATAAACCTATATATATATATATATATAATATAAACCTATATATATATATATATATAATATAAACCTATATATATATATATATATATAATATAAACCTATATATATATATATATATATATAATATAAACCTATATATATATATATATATATATAATATAAACCTATATATATATATATATATATATATAATATAAACCTATATATATATATATATATATATATATAATATAAACCTATATATATATATATATATAATATAAACCTATATATATATATATATATATAATATAAACCTATATATATATATATATATATAATATAAACCTATATATATATATATAATATAAACCTATATATATATATATATAATATAAACCTATATATATATATATATATATAATATAAACCTATATATATATATATATATATAATATAAACCTATATATATATATATATAATATAAACCTATATATATATATATATAATATAAACCTATATATATATATATATAATATAAACCTATATATATATATATATATATATATATATATATATATATATATATATAATATAAACCTATATATATATATATATATAATATAAACCTATATATATATATATATATATATATATATATAATATAAACCTATATATATATATATATATATATATATATATATATATATAATATAAACCTATATATATATATATATATAATATAAACCTATATATATATATATATAATATAAACCTATATATATATATATATAATATAAACCTAAACCTATATATATATATATAGAGATAAGGACTGAATAATGAATGGAATTGTCACCATTTTCCGCTTTGCAGGCAGTGCAAAGAAAACAGATTTCAATGCATCGATAAACCTTGCTGGTGTTGACAATATGACAACAAATTGTTAGTTTCTTCTTCTGTAGTAGAAACGACAAAACTGGGGTCACACATCAAATCTTCACTTCTCGCCAGCTAAAACGTGTGTTCGTCCCACGTTTCAGTAGACACTGGTAAATATACAGCTCACTCTATCGGCAGGTTGAAGCCAGCGTCCAGCTTCCAGACAAAAATAAACAGAGTCATAATTTAATATGAAACTATAATAGTGCACGTCACCACGGTCCCAGCGGCACTGCCAGCCAATATCACAGACCGTTTTTGTTGAGCAAAAATACGGCCAACGCACCAATCATTGCCGTTGGCCTCGCTCTCAATCAGATTCCCCAGCTCGTCCAATCAGCATGCAGACCGCCACTAGACAAATCGTGCCAAGCAGCATAAAATAACAAATGTCGGAGAATGTACTTTCCTTTTACAAAACAGCAGCCCGACTAGCAAAACATCTTGGGCGCTTTGACTCCGGTAAGTGCGAATAATTATCGTCACATCTTCTATGCACCATGTCCCTTCAGAACATTGGCAATCATGGCTCTCCACAATTAACTCACCTTTCTAGGTTTTAGCAGTATCTATCTTTTTGCTATCTCTCCTAATCCTCTGTTCTACCAACCATTTAAACAAGCATATAGCTAGATCATTCACTGCTTTACTCTGTCCCTCTTGCTATGAATGTTAAATTTCCGAAGCCCTCTTTACTCATCGTCCTGTGATTGCTAAATTTCATGTTTCTTTAACATGTCTATGATTCCATGAGAATGGAATTAACCAAGGAAAGGATTTGAACCCAAGACCAAATTAAATATGTAAAAGCGGCATGTCTTTCTGGCACCAAAAGAGAAAGGTATTAATTTTTCCTAAAGAAAGTTTTGTTTTAATCATTTCACCTCCAAGCAAGGCGACAATGCTACTAAGATGCAAATGGTGATTGGGAGCGGAAGTGAAGGAGAATGAGAAGACTGAGAATGGGGGAGGATTGAAGAAAGGACAAAAAAGGAACACGGTACAAGAAGACAAGATGGTGATTACGTTGCATTTAAATGTTTGAAGATTGTAGTTATCAGGGAAGCAAGAAATCAGGAAATGTGTGACAAAAAAAAAAAGCTGCTAGTGTAGAAATGGTATTTGCATCTAGTTAGTTCAACAGTAAAATGATGAGACCTAGTTGCAATCTAGTAGCACAATTAAATTCATGTAGTCTGGGCCCCAGGAAAAAAAATGAGGCTATTATATTGGAAATACCACTACACGCCTATCAAGAAGACTTATGATGCACCTCTCTGACCATATCTCAATAAGAACTCATTTAAAGTACATGGAAACCTAGCAAGCCCCATTTGCAATATTTCTTGTAGAAAATACAAGTATAATAGCATCATCCACATATAAAAATGATTTAAAATGGATGTACAAATAATAAAAAAGAAAAATCCAACACTCAGTAACATCAAGGATGAACATGGCCACAATGTACTGACTGTATTTGGGAAAAAAAAAAAAAATTTGCATCACTCCAGCAACATATATAAAAAATCTACATATTCAGTTACAAATAAAAATGTCTTTGGTAATGGCTAATAGAATAGTCAAAAGTGCTTTGATATATAGAACATTTAGACAATTTTTACACACTTTATGTCTAGGGAAAAAAAGCATTATACAAAAACAAGAAAAATTGATTAAAAAGATTAATCACAGTACCTTGTCAGTCATCTTTAATGAAACTTATATAAAAGATAGATTGCTGTCTAAATATACACACATATTTGTGTGTGTGTGTGTGTGTGTGTGTGTGTGTATATATATATATAAGTGGACATGGAAGTCAGCACTTAGAGGCGACAGTCTGTTTCATGCTAGTGCAATCGCCTGACGATTGCACTAGCATGAAACAAACTGTCGCCTCTAAGTGCTGACTTCCATGTCCACTTTTATATTTACACACGCTCTATCTCTGATATTGAGCACTTTATCCCATAAATATAGCACACTTTAAGACTATATTTCTGCATATATATATATATATATATATATATATATATATATATATATATATAGCTTGTGCTACTTCAAAGTCACCATCATATTTCTTCATCAAAATTTCAACTTCTTTCAGTAACCAATGAAAAATACCAAAGTTTTATTAATTTATTGAATTTTCATAGAAAATCTAAAAGGAGTTGATTTCTGAAGCTTTCAATTTCCACTTATTTTTTTTTTTATACAAATATAAAAACATTTTTTCGAATCAATGTTTTCACTAATGGAAAAAATGATTTTTATATAATTTTTTCCTCTTTATTATTCCTCTTTTCAGTAATATAAATTGATTCACTCAATATGAAGCTCGATAGCCAGTCAAGCTAGAGAGGTACTTTTAAAATGGTAAAGATGGATGAGGTGTATTGAAGGGATGAAAGAGCAGGTGTGAGGATAAGGAGGATAAATAATGACTAAGAGCTGACTAGAAGAGATTAAGCTTTTAGCATTCTACAAAGATGGTAAAGGTTTGCTGCACTGACCACCATCAGTGGTAAATTGTTTAAAATTCTTGAATTTTTGTCTCTTTCATTCAAAGATAACCTGTATCTTAACTCTAGCAAAATAACTTGAATTTTTCTTGTGTTCAAATAAATGTTTTCTTTTCTGGACACAAAGTGGGCAAAAACAAGTCTAGCTAGACAACTTACTATAGCGAAGAAAACGGGGATTTACCTCGCCAAATTAAGCGACTGCGAGTCGCGTGTATTTTACAACGGAAAATCTGGCGAAAAAGAAAATTAATTACCAAACAAAAGGGCACGTATTCCGCATGACATGCTGAAGACGGAATATTTGAATTTAAAAAAAAAACAAAAACAAAAAAAAACAAGTCTGACACAGGAGTCGCAATAAACGTACTTTGATATGCAAAATACTGGAGATCGTCTCTCAGCTGTCGACGAATGGAAAAAATGTTCGACCGATAAAAGCAGTTAGTGTTTTTCGAATTTGGGAGATGGATATTTGGCTACTGCGTTTGGTGGAGAACGAGTTATTTTTTCTGACTGGTTACACGCATTGTGCTTTGTGAGATAGTACCGGTGAATCGAGTTTTCAGCATTTCTTTCTGCCCCTGATATTCGAGTCTGTACTTACAGAGATTTGTTCTTTGTGTTGTGGAAGTAATCTGCTACAAATACTTCCTTTGCTTTCAGAACGCTTACAAAATAACTTGAAATTTTCTTGTGTTCATATAAATGTTTTCTTTTCTGGACACAAAGTGGGTAAAAACAAGTCTAGCTAGACAACTTACATTACACCTACCTGACCAGGATTCCTTTAAACACTCACAGAATCCTACCCAACCCTCTATCCACAATATACTTTGTAGAAAATACAATGCCTAGGCCACATGTTAAAAAAAAAAAAAAGATTAAAAATAATGGCAGTACTAATAATAATAAAAAAAAGAAAAGCCAATATTCAGTAACATCAACTATGAACATGGCCACAATGTACTGACCATGTTTTGAAAAATAAAATATTCCCATCACACAACATACATAAAACAAAAGAAATCTACAGATTCAGTTAAAAATAAAAAAAAAATAAAAAAAATAAAAAAACTTGGTAATGACAAATAAAATAGCCAAATGCATTTGGATGTATGGAACAATTTTTACCCACTTATTTCCCTAAAATAAAAAGAACACAAAAACAAGAAAGATTAAATAAAAAGCTTAATCGTGGTAGCTTGTCAGTTGTCTTTAATGAAACTTGGGAGGAACTTGACAGAAGAGTGAGAAAAAAATGAAAAAAAGAGCTCTTAGAGTCATTGAAAAAAGAATGGAATCAATCAAATTATCAATCTTATACTTTGAGAAACTTTTGAAATGAATGCCATCAAGGCTAAAAGGTGGATATTTTGACAAGAACAAAATTTAATCAAATATTTTTTTCTTTTTGTAATAAATAATAAAAAAAAAATCATGTTTCACTTTCTTTTAACCATGCATAATAAATTTTATTTAAAAATACAAAACAACTACTTTTTGGGCCAATTTAAAAATTTACCAATGGTGGCCTTAAACTTTTCAACTCTGTGTGTGTGTGTGTGTATATATATATATATATATATATATATATGTGTGTGTGTGTGTGTGTGTGTATATTGTGTTGGTGCATAATGATTAGGCATTTTTTAAACAATATTTAGTGTGAAAAAAAGAAACATAATTCAACAATAGCATTTTTAAATTGTTTTAGATTGTTTTTAGATTGTTCTGGAGCACATGATTATAGACATGCATTTTTATAACCTGAAAATAAAATATTTTTATTAAAAAAAGTAAAAAAAACACCAATTTTTATTAACAAATAACTCGTCTACAAAAACGCCAGATAATTATGACCTCCCTCCACACAGGTTAAAATCTGTGGTAAATAATCCAAGTGAATCCTAAAATATTAAAACCAATCCACAGAAGAGAGTTCAATGTATTTATTGATTAAAGAGCATATATCAATTACATGTAGATTGGTGTTGAAATGGCCATATATCATATGGGGAATTAAGTTTTATCTACATGTAATTTATATATATATATATATATATTTTTTTTTTGTCATCCACAGTGACTGTTTTGCTGTTTCACAGCTCATCAGTGTGGCTAGACGTCTGGTTGCCTCTAGCTAGGATCGAAACCTGACTGAATTTGTGTCAGTCGGAACTTCTACCACTAAGCCATCGGCACACGGCAGGGATGAAGGTGAATTTTAGCGTGTTTATTTTTAGATTTAGATAAACACAGTGACTCAATTCTGCCGAAGAGTCGTGCAATATATATATATAAAATATAATATAAACCTATATATAGTTGTTTTTAAATGTTTGTGATCCTGACAGATAAAAACAAAATCCTAAGTAGATGGATCGCAACAGTGGTGACTTGACATGATTTATCTCCACGAAAGGGAGATAATCGCCTTCTGTATCACTACAGTAACTTTCTCTTTACTAACGTCTTCTCATTTCTTTCTACTCATAGCTACCCCTTGTGTTTTAGTGACATTATTGCCTTCTTGAGTAAAATAAATTTTTTAAAAATCTGTAAAT
>OZ038515.1:4185231-4202731 GCA_964036315.1 Acanthosepion esculentum | reverse complement strand
GCAGGTGACAGATGTCCAGTTTATATTGGCAGTCATGAAAAATTCTATGAGTCATAGCAGTTCAGGTTGCCTTCATGTCAACCTCAGCTGCTGAGACCTTGGCATCACCCAAATGTGCAGAAACTGCAGTATATAATGGAACATTTTGTCACAGCTTTTCTCAAGAAATAAAAAAAGGAAGTTGACTTTTTCTTTTCCTGCATGTGTTATATTGCTGATGAAACCTAATAGTCTGGGGCTGCTAGCTGTTTGCCAAGATTAGGGTCATAGAAGGTTTAAGGGGCTTTTCATGGAAACTCTATTCACTAAGTATGACTAAATTCCTATTTACACCCAGATGACAAGAGTTTCAATGTTTTAAAATAATTGTCGGACTTTCTCCCTTTCATAATGTGTGACGTCATTTGTTAACATTTGGATACACATCAAGCAGATATGAATGTATGAGAGAATATCATGGAGAATTGTAGTTTAAAAACAGTAAAATCAACCTTGCTAACCGAAATGCTCAATCGGTAAAGCACGTCAAGCTATATGACGGTTCCGTATATGATACAGGTTCGATTGCTATCGGAGGACACATATTTTCTATGAAAATTTCTCAGACATTCAGGCCGTTAAATGTTGTTAATACTGTTTATTATAAACGGAGCATTTACTTAAATATTTGTACCTATAAAAAGAATGTATAAACATAAAAAAATGTCTTAAAATAATTGTCGGACTTTGTCCATTTCATAATGTGTGACGTCATTTGTTAACATTTGGATACACAACAAGCAGATATGAATGTATGAGAGAAAATCATGGAGAATTGTAGTTTAAATATGTGTGTGTGTGTGTGTGTGTGTGTAATGAGTAAAGTTACCAAATAACCACATTTGGATCCACAATGATTTCTACTAAATAGCCTCTAGCATAATTTGAAACAGAACTGTTACTGCCCACCCAACAAACATCAGGATTATACAATAGACCTTACTACCCCTAAAGCACTACTGACCAGCATATATAAATAATCAAGACAAAGCACAACACACATGGCCTGAAGATCACATTCTACCATGAAACAGACTGTCACCTTAAAATTGAGGTCACTCAATGTCAACTTTTATATTTACATGCACTCTATCTGGTATTAAGCACATTTACCTATACATACATTTTTGTATCACACATGCACACACACACACATTAAAACTATTTTTATGTCATACACATACACGTGTTTTTGATTTATGAGGGTACAGCATCTCGGTTCTTAGAGCCAAACAGCCAAATTACCTGTCCATATGATTTGATTATAGTGTTGGTTTGTGCTGAACTAACCCCACTTTCTGGAAGAGTCAAATACAGATAACTGATGCACATCATGTGACACAAGGTTCCCAAATGACCCACCTTAGTTTTTGTATTCAGAGTTATCCTTTTCCTAGACTGGTTGCCATCCAAGGCTATAGGACCCAGCCTGTCATGCTATTTGATCATTGGTGATAGCAGAAGTGATGTATTCATACCTCTCGAAGGGTCAAATGTGAATGTCACAAATTTGAATGGAATTTGCTTGGACTTGTCTCTTAGATTTCTCAATCTGAGCCATTATCTGTATTACTTCATTGCGTGTCTATATTGTGCGACGTCATTGCGTGCCTATATTGTGCGACGTCACTGCGTGCCTATATTGTGCGACTTCACTGCGTGCCTATATTGTGCGACGTCACTGCGTGCCTATATTGTGCGACGTCACTGCGTGCCTATATTGTGCGACGTCACTGCGTGCCTATATTGTGCGACGTCACTGCGTGCCTATATTGTGCGACGTCACTGCGTGCCTATATTGTGCGACGTCACTGCGTGCCTATATTGTGCGACGTCACTGCGTGCCTATATTGTGCGACGTCACTGCGTGCCTATATTGTGCGACGTCACTGCGTGCCTATATTGTGCGACGTCACTGCGTGCCTATATTGTGCGACGTCACTGCGTGCCTATATTGTGCGACGTCACTGCGTGCCTATATTGTGCGACGTCACTGCGTGCCTATATTGTGCGACGTCACTGCGTGCCTATATTGTGCGACTTCACTGCGTGCCTATATTGTGCGACGTCACTGCGTGCCTATATTGTGCGACGTCACTGCGTGCCTATATTGTGCGACGTCACTGCGTGCCTATATTGTGCGACGTCACTGCGTGTCTATATTGTGCGACGTCATTGCGTGTCTATATTGTGCGACTTCATTGCGTGTCTATATTGTGCGACGTCATTGCGTGTCTATATTGTGTGATGTCATTGCGTGTCTATATCTCAGTGGAACTATTGTTTGAAGATGTTACATTGTTGAATAGCCACTTTTAAAAACGGTTTTCACGGATGGTTTTCATCTCAGCTATTTGATACACGGTAAGTACTTTAGAGAATATACAGTATAAGTAAAAACTAAGAAAAACACTAGCAAAAATTACTCATACATAAAATTATTCTTTATTCACCACTGAACTTTGTAAGGGTGTGTGGCTTTGGGAGCTTTCTCCAAACATATGTAGCTTTGGAAAAGCAATTGAAAAAACAGCATGACTAGTAAATCCAATTCTTCTTACGTCATTGTGAGGGTTGACAAAGGGCAAGTCAGGTCATGACTAGGTGGGGTGGGGATGCTACTGACTAGAATCTTTTGAAACCTAACTGGATACTGAAGTGTTGAAAGAAATGATAGTCATTTGAATAGTGAAGAACTAATGTAGATCATGGGTGAATAAGAATGGAAGATACAAGTCAATATCAGCCACATTTCAATGATCTACCCCTTAAAATTGTTTGAGATGTAAATATTAAACTAACAAGTTCGGAGACATAAAATTTTCTATAAATGAACGTGTTAATTGAAAAAAAATCTTAAAAGATCAAAAAATTCAAATTTTAACAACAGCCTCCTTCCAATGCTAGTGTTCTTTCAAACAAAAGTTCAAACTTGATAATAAACAGCCTGGTGAATTACAAAGTCTTTTAAAATGGCATTTTGATTTTCATCTTTGATAAAAGTTCAAGAAAGTTTGTGCAAAAATACCCTTATCCAAATGTCAAATATGGCAGGGTTCACAGCTTAAAATGAATTTTTAAAAAATAATAATTAATTATTCAGTTATTTATAGTTTTTTATCACAATGTTTGTCTGCCATGTTTCATAGACTATGCCCAAGTATTTGATAAAGTGACACAAAGGTTTATTTTAAATAACTTTTCATTTTTGTTTTTTTAAGCATTTCACCCCAAGCAAGGTGGAAGTACCTCTAGCACACAAGGGGTTACAGTGAGTGAGAGAAAGAATGAAGAGAGGTGTTTGAGGAAGGGATGTAGAGAAGACTGGGGATCAGGATCAAAGCATCGAAGCTGTCACTTGACATTACATTTGAATATTTGAAGATTATAGCTATCAGGGATGCAAGTAGGAGGAAGGGAGTTCCACTGGTGGGAGTGCAAGAGAAGAAGCTGTTGGAGTAGAAGAGGCAGTTACATTTAACTGTTTCGGCAGTAAAAGGGTGTGACCAAGATGCCAACCTAGTAGCATTTAAATTCATGTGGTTGGGTTATTTTGTTTTACAGCATGTCAACCTCAATGGGTTATTTAATGCTGACAATTTTTATTGCTGGTAATATTTTCTTTTGTCAAAAATCTCTTTCTGGTTATATTTTTTTCCCTCAAAAATATATTACTGGTAATATTATTTTAAAAAATTTATTGCTGGTAATATCATTTAAAAAAATTTATTGCTGGTAATATCATTTAAAAAAATTTATTGCTGGTAATATCATTTAAAAAAATTTATTGCTGGTAATATCATTTTAAAAAATTTACTGCTGGTAATATCATTTTAAAAAATTTATTGCTGGTAATATCATTTCAAAAAATGTATTGCGGGTAATATTTAAAAAAATATATAGTTGGTATATATTATTTAAAAAAATGTATAGCTGGTAATATTATTTTAAAAAATGTATAGCTGGTAATATCATTTTAAAAAATGTATAGCTGGTAATATTATTTTAAAAAATGTATAGCTGGTTATATTATTTTAAAAAAATGTATAGCTGGTTATATTATTATAAAAAATGTATAGCTGGTAATATTATTTTTAAAAATGTATAGCTGGTAATATTTTTAAAAATGTATAGCTGGTAATATTTTTAAAAATGTATTGCTGGTAATATTTTTAAAAATGTATTGCTGGTAATATTATTTTTAAAAATGTATTGCTGGTAATATTATTTTTAAAAATGTATTGCTGGTAATATTATTTTTAAAAATGTATTGCTGGTAATATTATTTTTAAAAATGTATTGCTGGTAATATTATTTTTAAAAATGTATTGCTGGTAATATTATTTTTAAAAATGTATTGCTGGTAATATTATTTTTAAAAATGTATTGCTGGTAATATTATTTTTAAAAATGTATTGCTGGTAATATTATTTTTAAAAATGTATTGCTGGTAATATTATTTTTAAAAATGTATTGCTGGTAATATTATTTTTAAAAATGTATTGCTGGTAATATTATTTTTAAAAATGTATTGCTGGTAATATTATTTTTAAAAATGTATTGCTGGTAATATTATTTTAAAAAATGTATTGCTGGTAATATTATTTTTAAAAATGTATTGCTGGTAATATTATTTTTAAAAAAAATGTATTGCTGGTAATATTATTTTAAAAAAAATGTATTGCTGGTAATATTATTTTTAAAAAAATGTATTGCTGGTAATATTATTTAAAAAAATGTATTGCTGGTAATATTATTTAAAAAAAAATGTATTGCTGGTAATATTATTTAAAAAAAAATGTATTGCTGGTAATATTATTTAAAAAAAATGTATTGCTGGTAATATTATTTAAAAAAAATGTATTGCTGGTAATATTATTTAAAAAAATGTATTGCTGGTAATATTATTTAAAAAAATGTATTGCTGGTAATATTATTTAAAAAAATGTATTGCTGATATTATTTTTAAAAATGTATTGCTGGTAATATTTTTTTTCTAAAATATATTGCTGGTAATAGTTTTTTCCTTCAAAAATTTTTTTACAAATTATTTCTGGAATTAAAATCTATTTTTACACTTTCATAATGCATTTTACCTCATTCCGAGGGTTAACTATTTGCCCATAGCTGGGACCTTATCAGGTGCTACCACCCCAGGTCAGGGTGGACCTAGGAACATCAGCAATTAAGAGTTGCTTCCACGCTCCCCATACCTCCTGATCAGAGGCCTTGCTGTTGGACTTAGTTTATCATCTTACCCAGGATGCAGATGTAGTTTATCATCATACCCAGGACAACAATATTAAAGTATTGCTGATAATAATTTTTCCTTTAAAAATTATTGCTGGTAATATTTTTTTTTATTACAAAGTATTTCTGGTATTAAAACCTGTTTTTACACAAGTTTGGGTGTTAACTATTTGCCCATAGCTGGGACCCTAACAGGTGCTATCACCCCGGGTCAGGGTGGACCTAGGAACATCAGCAATTAAAAGATGGTTCCATGCTCCCCATACCTCCTGATCAGAGGCCTTGCTGTTGGACGTAGTTTATTGTCTTACCCAGGACATGGATGTAGTTTATCATCATACCCAGGACGGTCATGCAGTTGGGGTACCAGTGAAAGTAGCTCATCTGAGCAGTATGAAAACTTCATTTATTTGAAAAAAGATATTAGAATAATCCCAATATTATTTTTTTTTTTATTTTTTATTTTTTTTTTTAAATCGGTATCACCCCATGCAAGGCAGTAATGCCACTAAAACCCAATGGGTCACAGTGTGTGGAAGAATTAGGAACAGAAACAATAATGATGAGCAGAAAGAGAAAAGAGTAACCAGGAGGACAGCAGATAGTGATTGACATTGCATTTAAATTTATGTAGATTAAAGTTGGCTGGAAAACGTGGAGCTGGAAGGGTGTTCCACAAGTGAGAAGTCTGAGAGAAGAAACTGTTAGCATAGAATTTGTAACTACATCTAGCCAGATCAACTGTTAATGGATGAGACCTAGACATCCTTGTCTTATGTCCCCTTTTTATTTTTCGTGTACTTGCTCAATTAATTTTTATCCATAGGCAGATGGTTTGTTCTTATTAAATATGCCTCCAAAACTGAACTTCTCTCCATTAATCATCCGAGAGACTCCTTGCTACTTTACAAGCAGAGCTGATGCTAACCGCCATGAAAATGACTCATTGCGCCTTCCCAGACTCACATTCTCAGCTGACATGAAATGGAAAGATTATATTGAATCCATTATTAGGTCAACTGCTGATAGATCCAGGAGAGAAAAATTGTTTAACATGTCACACTGAATCTACTTTCTTAGCAGCTGATTTAGCAATGGATTCAATATAGACTTTCCACTTCATGTCAGCCAAGAACATTAGTTTGAGAAGGTGCCAGAAATCACTCTCCTAAAAGTAGAAAGGAGACTCTCAGATGATTAACAGAGAGCAGTTTAGTTTTGGAGGCATTAAAATTAACATGCCATCCTTTGTTCTAGTTAACAAGAGCCTGAATGTGGTTTCTGACATCAGCTGCCAATTTGACCTTATCGAACTACTTATCGAGATATGTGTAAATGGTTGTGTCATCAGCATAGATTCTAAATTAAGAGCTGTTGCCATTGAGAATGTCATTAATGAAACTTCCAAACAAAGTAGGACCAAGGATAGATCGCTGGCGGACACCTGCATTAAAGGCAATTATGATCTAAGAGAGTTGGCCATTCAGAATAACTTTCATTTCAAGATTTGTTAAGAACGACTGGATCAGTTATAAAATTTAACAAGACACTAAGTTTTCAATTGGTGGAGAAGACCTGTATTCCCTACCTTGTTGAAAGCTTCCAAGATGTCCATAACAACAGTCTATGTTTCATAATTCTTATCTAGAACTTGATAGACTCTTTCTGCAATTATTGTCCGTACATCAGCAGTTAACCTAGAGCAACTAAAGCTATATTGCTTGTCTGAAAGAAGGCCGTGAGATGCTTAACCAATTCAGCATTGATAAGGGCTTCTAGTAGTTTCCCCAAAAAGAGGTAGAAGGCTAATAGATCAATAGATGGAAGGATCAAATGATTCACCAGAGTTCTTAAAAGCAGAACAGATGAGGATTTCTGACAGGCAGGAAAACAAGAGGCAAGGCGGCATTTATTATACAGTTTACAGAAAACAGGAGCCAGTTTGGGAGCAAACATAATAACTATTACAGGGATACCATAATGGTACGTATGCTTTGCGGGGATCCAGATTAGAGATGATAGCAGAAAAATTAGAAGTGTTTATATACATATCACTCAACAGAGGCTTGGGTCTCAGTGGAAAGTTAGGCAAGGATACTCCAGATGAGTCAAGGAGAATTTACAGGCAAAACATTCAGCTTTATCAACTGAAGATGTTAACACCTCAAATTAATTAAATAGAGGAGGAATAGATGACTTGCACTTAACACATTATTATAGAACCATCAGTAATCCTGAGAGCCAAAGTTATTAGATGCAATATGGTGACTCATTCTCTCAGGAAACAGAGACTTAGCACCTTCACGGACATGTTTACATTTATTATGTGCAGCCATGAATAGGTGCCTGTTGTCATGGGAATTGTCACACTGGTAAAGTCAGAAATAGTGCTTCCTGTGACTTATAGCGGTAGAACATAGTGCGAACCATGGAGAAGATTCAGGTTTCACCTTTTATTTCCAAGAATGAACGAATGGTTTGGTTTATGGCATATCAACTGCTTTAATGCTATTTAATGCCAACAGGATTTTTATTTCTGGTAATACTTTTTCCAAAAAAGAATTGCTGGTAATAATGTATTGCTGGTAATAATTTTTTCTTTGAAAATTTATTGCTGTTATTAAAATCTATTTTTACATGCTTTAAACCCAGTTTGGGGCTTAAGTATTTGCCCATAGCTGGAATCCTAAAAGTTGATACCACCCCGGGCCAGGTGCACCTGGGAACACCATCAATTAAGAGGTGGTTCCACGCTTCCCAAAACCTGATCAGAGGCCTTGCTGTTGGATGTAGTTTATCGTCATACCCAGGATGCGCCAGTTTTGATCCATGAGAAAAACTGTCACACAATTCTCAATATGAAGGTTACAAATGTCAGTCCAAGGGGTGTTTCAAAGAAAGTCCCAGAGAGAAACCCAATCAGCATGCTGATAATGGGAAGAGATCTTATGAATAGAAGGTTCATATGTAATAGATGATTGGAATGAAATATCAATAGATACAACAGTGTTGTGATGCCCAACAAGAGCTTATTTTTATATGGCTAAGTCATACACAAAATTATATAAATATTTACACTTGTCCCATATAAAGAAATTATAACACATGTATGCAACAACAAGCAGTGTGAAAATGAAAAAGTTATAGGGTTTTACTTTTATAATTTCAAACAGGAATTCAAAGTGCTGGATGATTCATCTATGCTTCTGGAGAAACCATATTTATATTTCCTAATAGTAATTTGAGTTGGCCGGTTTTGTTTTCTATATCTGTGATGAGGAGAGGAAAATAGTGCTATAGTATTGTGTCCTGGCTTAGGCAAGACAATTTAGCCTTGCCTGTCTTGACTTCAAGCAGCTAAGTAAAAAACTGACCACTTTCATCTCTCTCATGAGTTCATCTCAAACAAAAGGAGATAAACCCTTATTGCATTGCTGTATCTCTAACAACCATGGATTGGCAGTAGGTTGAAAAGACTAATGTATATTAACAATACATTAATTCATCAGCTAAAAAACAAATCAAGCAACAATTTTGGAAAATATTTCATCCCAAAGCAAAGCAATAAAGCCACCAAGACACAAAGAGTTACTGTGTGTGAAAAATATGAGAAAAAGAAAGACATTATTAGGGAGAGAAAACAGTAATAAACAGGACTTAAGACAGAAGATAGGCATTGTATTTCAAATTTTAAAGGGTTAACTTGAAGAAAGTACCACAAGAACCAAATGTGAGAGGAGAAACTATTAGTGTAGAACTTACAGTTACATCCAGCCATTTCAAGTGTAAAATGATGAGACCTAGTTGCCAATCTAGTACTGTGCTAAAATTTATAAATTCTAGGTACCAACCGAGAAAGCTTTTCAGAAGAATTGCCATGAAAATATTTAGAGAAAAGGCACAGGGAAGCTACATTACAGCAGTGGGAAAGTGACTGAAGCTGAGATACGATGTCAGGACAGATAACATTGCAGATTTTTCTTGGGATTTCATCAAGAATCTCTAAATACACAGAGTTACTAAACCAGATGTGAAAAAAAATGCAGAGTTGAATGATAGATTTATAAATATGCAAAATAGATTCTGGCAGGAAAAATTGTCTGTCATGATACAGTGAACCAATATCCCAAGCAGCAGAGCAAGCAATTGTTTCAATACAATCTCTGGAAAATGTTAGCTTGAGAAAGTGTAGTGAATCACTGTTTTGGAGGTCAGCATCAGCCATGTTGATGAAAAACAAGTAAAAGTCCTTCAATACATGATTGTGCTCATTGTAACAGTTTTAATCCATTAAATAGAACAATGAATTTTATTGTAATTGTTTATGCTGGAAGTGCAGTGACATTTTGTAATTTCAGAAACAACTGCTTACATCATGTTAGGCATACAGCTGTAACACTTTGAAACACTGGTTCGTGTATGATCACTGAATTTAATCAATGTCGAACCTGGTCAGCACATAGATGGGTGACTGCATGGAAATACCAGGTGTTGTAAACGTAGGTGTGTGTTGTCTTAAGGATAATGGTCAGAAGCGAAAATCCAAGAGCCGAGTTCCAATTCCGGTCAGGTTTGTTATATTTACTTATGCAGAAATACACTTTGGAATGGTATGAACCCACTACTTCAGCTATGGGTTAGCTATGGGTTAATTCATGTATCAGTAAATCATTATTATCTTAAAAAAAAATTCTTACAATCTCAAAAGGTTTTCTGGCTTTAAAATAACCACAAAAGGTTGATAAGCCATACAAAATGAAGAAAACAAACCTGAAAAAGCACTTTGTATATATTTCTGAGATGAGGTATTATGTATACTATTTACATTATTCAGACTTTTGTCCTCATCTTTGTCGCCATAGTTATTACAACGTTTCGGCCTTTCAGTATCTGTCTATATTTCTGAGATGAGGTATCATGTATACTATTTACATTATTCAGACTTTTGTCCTCATCTTTGTCACCATATTTATTACAACGTTTCGGCCTTTCAGTATCTGTCTATATTTCTGAGATGAGGTATTATGTATACTATTTACATTATTCGGACTATTGTCCTCATCTTTGTCGCCATATTTATTACAACGTTTCGGCCTTTCAGTATCTGTCTATATTTCTGAGATGAGGTATTATGTACACTATTTACATTATTTGGACTATTGTCCTCATCTTTGTCGCCATATTTATTACAACGTTTCAGCCGCTGTACACTCTGGCCTTCTTGGACACATGGTACGGTGGATAAAGGCGTTAGTTAGATCCAGTGACAGGACCCAAAAGAGTGTGAGTTCAATACCCGGTTCAGGCAGTGGAGAACTTTCAGAGGGAAAAATTACCAGGAGATAACTGATAACTGACATCCATCAAACATGGCTCGTGGAACTAGAACAGTCTACCCCAGTGATCGAAATAAAGGGTTCGGTTCGAAATTCCAACCACCTGAAGAAGGCCGGAGCGTACAACGGCCGAAACGTTGTGACAAATATGGCGACAAAGATGAGGACAATAGTCCGAATAATGTAAATACTGTACATAATACCTCATCTCAGAAATATAGACAGACAACAAAAACAAGGTAAGCTAAAGAAAGGTTGGAATAACTTACTAGAAAAATATATCAAAGAAAGTATTACTGAAAGTGACCAAAGTGTAATATCTTGCTTGCTGGCTATTGTGGCATGTGGGGGCTTCCTTACTTTGCTTGATTCAGCAATAGCAGCAAGGGAAGTAATCAGAAGGGAATAACAGGAAGTCCAGAACTCATAAAAATGCTGACTCTTTTTCCATCTTTTCCTTTTCAGTGTCCACTACCTTCAAGGCCAGCTCAAAGAATCACTTACAACTCTTGCTGCAGAAGAGGCATTGCAGTTCTTGCAGCTTAAAACCGAGATTTCTCATTCAACATGGGGACAAGCAAAAAAATCTCCCTTTGAGACACCTATGCAAACGAAGAAGTACTCACAATCCTTGCTGCAAGAGACCTGTACCAGTTCTGGCAGCCTGAACCAGAGATTTCTCATTCATCATAAGAACAAGTGGAGAAATCTCTCTTCAAAATATCTACTCAAAGGAAGAGCACTTAATTGGAAAACCCTACTATTTTGCAACTCTATTTCGACCATGAATAAAAGCTGTTAAATAAATATTTCAAGCCTTAGTTTTGTTCATTCCCTTCTATACACTGCCGAATATACATATACAACCAGAAAAAAAAACCTACACAAAACAGGTAGGGACATGGAGCAAAGCAAAAATACTTAGCGTGTGTAAAACAAAGATGGCACCATTGAGTATTCAAGGTAAAATAAAGAACAAAGCTTCCTATTTAATTTAGATAATTTAACGATATATGAACACTTCTCAGATTATTTAAAGTCTAATATAAGCCTTATAGGTAAACATTAGTGTGGGTAGTTCCTGCCCGGTTGTCCCCAAATATGGGTGTGTCTAGAGGAAATATCAGTTTAGGTGAGAGATTACGTACATGAATTTACATTCTAAAGGAAGATAAACTTTCTGGTAAGCAAAGACAGTGGTTTTTGTTTTGTTTCTTTTAGTAATTGTTTACTCTTCACTGAGTGATAAGAACTTTACCATGTTTGTTTGGCTTCATGCTGAGAGTCTGCAATAACAGAAACCTAAACAATTCCAACTGATCTAGTGCAATTAAAACCACCAGAAAATATCATGAAAGAAGGACTCATCAAAAGATTATGACAATATTTCATCTCAGAAATTCAGACAATTAGAATGTGCCAATAAAACGGATAGAATTTTCGCCATTTTAACCTATTCATGGTCAATGTAAAATCCAGCATCAATTATGAAAAGTGATATGAAAATCCAGCATCATTTATGAGAAATTAAATTAAGATCCAACATCAATTACGAAAAAGGATATGAAAATCCAACATCAACGAGAAATTAAGATCCAGCATCAGTTTTGAGAAATGATATGAAAATCCAGCATCAGTTTTGAGAAATGATATGAAAATCCAGCATCAATTATGAGATATGCTATGAAAATCCAGCATTATGAGAAATGATATGAAAATCCAGCATCAATTATGAGATATGATATGAAAATCCAGCATCAATTATGAGAAATTATATTAAAATCCAGCATCAATTTTGAGAAATGATATTAAAATCCAGCATCATTTATTAGAAATGATATGTCATTTTTGTCACTTAGAAGATACAAACTTTATCACATTTGGTCGTCACAACATCTAACATTTTCCTTTAATATAAAATGTGAAAAATACTGTATTTATGTATTTCACCATTTTTGAATGACATTACCACAAGAACATTATTGCAAACACATTTTTACCTATTCAAAACATAGAACTACTAAATTTGATGTATTTTGCAAAACAACTTAAGGACATAGCAATGAAGTAATTATCTTAGAAAAAAAAATTCTATTTCATTGACAAAACCTTCTTTCCCTTCTGAGCCACCTTCAAGCTGAAAACAAACTGCCAGTATTTTAAAAAGGCCTTTTCCAGGCGGGAAAACATTCAACTCTAAAAACAAATTGTTGCAGATTTTTCTGAGCAGCATTTTTCATACCTGGACATCACTCTTTTTCTCAGGAACTCATGCAAACTTTGAGAACATTCCATATTATGTACTAACAGACTTTTCAAAAGACTCTTTTGCTACTTTAAAAGTGCATTGTGCCACACGACTGAAAAGAAGCAAATGGAATAACTATTTTCAAAAAAATTCCTTCTTGGACAACCATCCAATATCACAGAAGACAATTACAAAAGTAATGCATATTCCATCATTATGCTTATTGTAGAATTTTTTCTAGTGACATGCAACAAAATTTCTTCAATATCCACAAACCATCTCTGCTAAGAAACTATATTGGCAAAAATTTTGTTTACCTGACAAATTTACACTACATTATCTTTAACATATTTGCCTCCTGATATAAACAGCAACAAAAATTTATTTTCGATTGTCACTATAAAAAAAATTCACTTTGATAAAACTATGATGTACCTTATTTACATTAGTCGGACTATTGTCCTCAGCTTTGTCGCCATATTTGTCACAACGTTTCGGCCGTTGTACGCTCCGGCCTTCTTCAGGTGGTTGGAATTTCGAACCGAACCCTTTATTTCGATCACTGGGGTAGACTGTTCTAGTTCCACGAGCCATGTTTGATGGATGTCAGTTAGTTATCTCCTGGTAATTTTCCCTCTGAAAGTTCTCCACTGCTTGAACGGGTATTGAACTCACACTCTTTGGGTCTGTCACTGGATCTAACCAACTCAGAAATTCATACCCAGATGTCCTCAGGGACACATGGCACAGTGGATAAAGGCATTGGTTAGATCCAATGACAGACCCAAAGAGTGTGAGTTCAATACCCAGTTAAGGCAGTGGAGAACTTTCAGAGGGAAAATTAGCAGGAGATAACTGATAACTGACATCCATCAAACATGGCTCGTGGAACTAGAACAGTCTACCCCAGTGATCGAAATAAAGGGTTCAGTTCAAAATTCCAACCATCTGAAGAAGGCCGGAGCATACAACGGCCGAAACGTTGTGACAAATATGGCGACAAAGATGAGGACAATAGTCCGACTAATGTAAATACTGTACATAATACCTCATCTCAGAAATATAGACAGACCCAAAATAAAAGTAGGTTATTCACTATTCCACATGGCTCTTCTTGCCTTCAAAATGTCCTGTGAATGTTAATTTCACAAGATGACTATGGCTCTCCACAACTTCCTATCTTTTGTTGCTCTAAAATATCTCAGAAATATAGACAGACTATGATGTACCTTACCAAATTTCTGGAAAAAAAAAATTTTCATTATTGACAAAAACATGAAAAGACAGGCTTGAAACAACATCTACTCAACATACCAAAAATGAACTTTTAATAATACAATAATAAGAATAATACTAATTGTCTAATTCGACACAGGAAATAAACAAAAAAATACCGAGACATTTACAGAAATAAAATTCAAGTTCTATGTCTTTATCTAATAATTTTTTTATAAAGTCCTATGTATTGCATTCATTTTAATTTAATACACATTTTTCTACCTATTTTGATATACTTATATTGATTCCGTGGAGAATATTTGTGGAGCCCTGTTTCAGAATTGCAGAAAAATGCTAATAGATTTAAGTACTGAGAACTCATCACACAGTAACTTTTGTACAAAACCAACTCCAATTATTTGAATAATTGTATTCATGTATATAACCACTCAGTGATGGCATACAACACATGCAGTATTCTTTGAATTGGCAGATGGTAAAATATCTTCGAATGAAATTTTGGAGGATCAACTTCAGGATATGTTTAACAATATTTTTCTCTTTGAAAAGGAACATGCGTTACAGCAGTATATCTTTACCATATATCTTTACCGAGCATGAAATACCTGCTAAGTAATCCACCAATGAAGGTGGTGTTGTGATGTTCATATCACGGAGCTCAATTTAAACAGCAGGGGAACTGGACCATATGTTACAGCAATATTCTAAGCATGATCGAATGGTTGACATATAGATGTGTAAGATAAATTCTAGAGAGGAAAAGTGCCTCGGACGACACAGTGAATCAAGTTTCTTAGCAGCTAACCTAGCAATAGATTCTATATAGTCTTCTCACTTCATGTCAGCTGAGAGCTTTTGCCAGAGAAGGCGCAACGAGTCAATTTCCTTGAGGTTAACACCAGCCATGCTTATGGAAGGCAGGGAGGGGTCTGTTAGATGATTAAAGGAGTGAATTTCAATTTCGGATGCGTTAAAATTAACAAGTCATGTTTAACCTCAGTTATCAACGGACTTGAAGTCATTTTGGACATCGGCTGCCACAATGAGCTTGTCAGACTGATCAGCTTTAATTTTCAGTGCACGGTAAATGTTGTCTCATCAGTGTAGATACCAAGTTGACAGCTGATAGCATCAGGAATGTCATTATTGAAAATCAAAAACAGAGTAGGACAAAGAATGTAGCCCTGGGAGACATGCGCGTTAGTCCAAAAGGATCTAGACGAGTGGCCGTTCGGGATCTCTCAATGCATGATTTGATAGGAAAGAAAGACTGAATCAATTCAAAAGTGTGCCTGGAGACACGGTAACTATTCAACTTGCGTCGAAGAACTGTGTGCTAAACCCTTTCAAGATGTTCAAAGTGACAGCCCGGGTTTCGCCATATTTATCAAGAGCATGACAGATTATTTCCACAAATACCATCATTACATTAGCAGTTGTTCAGGAGAAAGGATAGTCATTTTGCTTATCTGATAAAGGGCCTGGTGATAAGAGATGATGAACCAATCTGGCATTGATTAGAGCCTCCAGGAGTTTCCGAAAGTATATATTAACCAATAAATCTGTGTTTTAATAAATCTAAAAATTTTAGATTTCTCTAGAGCTTATCTAGTTATTATACTGGGTTGATGCATAATTATCAGGCGTTTTTAAAACTATTTATTATGAAAGAAGAAAACTAACAATTCGACAATAACATTTTTAAATAATTATTCTGGAGCGTATGATTATCGACATGCATTTTTATAACCCAAAAATAAAATAATATTTTTATTAAAAAAAGTAAACAAAGTAGCAATTTTTATTAACAAAAAACTCGCCTACAGAAACACCTGATAATTAAGCAACAAACCAATAGAATCTTTGAAACAAATCTGTCTCTCTCTCTCTCTCTCTCTGTATATATATATATGAAGAAATATAGTTTTAAGGTGTGCTATATTTACGGGATAAAGTGCTCAATATCAGAGATAGAGCGTATATAAATATAAATATAAAAGTGAACATTGAAGTCAAGACTCAGAGGTGACAGGCTGTTTCATGCTGGACACAATCGTCAGGCCTGAGGATTGCATCCAGCATGAAACAGCTGGTCACCTCTAAGTGTTGACTTCAATGTTCACTTTATATATATTCTGCTTATACTTTACTTTTATAGATATAAATTAATTAAGGAAATGCTTCGTTTTTTAATTAGACTATACAAGGAATTTCACATATATTGCAACGGTGCATTAATTATCAGGCATTTTTTAAACAATATGTATTAGGAAACAAAATAAACCTTACAATTCGACAATAAGATTTTAAAATGATTATACTGGAGTGTAGGATTATCAACCCGCATTTTTATAACTTGAAAATAAAACAATATTTTTATTAAAAAAGTAAACACAACAGCAATTTTAATTAAATAACTCACCTCCAAAAACGTCTGATAATTATGCACCAACAAATATGATCAATTTTTGTCCACTTTTAGATAACCTTGACTAAGGTGTTGTTTGATTGTTTGTCACACAAACAGAACTGAAATACTCACAATTAAGTGCTCACATCGTTTGTTTATCTATTTCGAGTATACAACATTACAAAAATTACATTTAGCGATGACATTCCGCTAACTTGTTTACGTGATACAACTCTAGGGACTAGCTTTACCCTTTCTGCTTTCATACAGTCTACAACTAAAATTTATACACACAGTACAGACAAAGTAAACTTGTGACATATACATCTGCACACATGCAACAGTATCGTCTAACTTTTCCCTCGTCTTACTTTCATTAAGTCTATAATGACAATGCATAGACATAGCTCTACTAGATTTATGTGGCAGTCTGTCATATAAATCTGCACATACATCAAAGCATTTATCATTTAACCTATACTTAGGGCAATACATTCAGTTGTACTGTAAAAAAGGATACTTTTGTAATGTCAATGTCGCCAGTTTGGTAATGTCAATAAACACTCATCGCCAGTTTGGTAATGTCAACGAACACTCGTCGTCACTTTCGGAATGTCAACGAACACTCGTCGTCACTTTCGGAATGTCAACGAACACTCGTCGTCACTTTCGGAATGTCAACGAACACTCGTCGTCACTTTCGGAATGTCAACGAACACTCGTCGTCACTTTCGGAATGTCAACGAACACTCGTCGTCACTTTCGGAATGTCAACGAACACTCGTCGTCACTTTCGGAATGTCAACGAACACTCGTCGTCACTTTCGGAATGTCAACGAACACTCGTCGTCACTTTCGGAATGTCAACGAACACTCGTCGTCACTTTCGGAATGTCAACGAACACTAGTCGTCACTTTCGGAATGTCAACGAAAACTCGTCACTTTCGGAATGTCAACGAAAACTCGTCACTTTTGGA
>OZ038515.1:4177731-4180231 GCA_964036315.1 Acanthosepion esculentum | reverse complement strand
AGGAGATAATTGTCTTTAATGGTTGTTTCATATAACATTAAAAGGTGGTCTTAAGTGTTATTTACAAATAACAAAGCGTATGAATCTAGTACCCAAAACGTTTGCACTATTTTGCAGTGCACAGTGATATAGTTGGTAGCCAAATTTATAGTTTATAATTTTAATTGTTGCAAACCCTAATCAGTTCTCAATGAATTTTAAAACTGTAACTTGATATGTAAATACTTTTTTCTAAATGTACCGTAACATTTTCTTCTGTAGTTATTTCATTTTTTTTTTTGTCAAGGTGACGAGATATAAAAATAATATGCGGTAAATATAAAAATACTAGTACAACAGTTACTTCTTTCTGTTTACATGATAACTGACAAAATGTATTTTAACTGCAAAAGTGTATTAATAATTCTAAGTTTTGAAATAAAAGGTAGATATCAGATAATTCTTACATTTAAAAAGGGCCTTGTAACTCCCCAGATTATAGTGTGACCTACCTGTGAGTCAACAGTAAATCATCAATTATTTAGCCATATGGGTGTGACCTATGCGGGAGTATATACGGCAAGTTAAAACAATCATAGCAGGTCTTTATCTATATTAAGAATACGAATGCAAGCCCAAATAAAAATCAGAATTGTTAGTTTTATTATTATTCATTTTTGGTTTATCCTATTCCTGATACCCTTTACAGTAAGGAACTATCTGATGTGGTACATAGTTTGTATAATAATGACCTTGAACACAAAAATCAACATCCTCTACCAAGTGGTCCAAAAAATAGGATTCAGGATAAACGATTCCAAAACAGAAACTATGATCTGGAATTGGAAAGAAACCAATGATGGCACTGACCCTTTATCCATTCATAAAAATTCAGAATGCGGAATTTGTAAATACTAAAAACTTTAGATACCTCGACATATGGATCAGTTATAACAAAGTAAGTATAAGAGAAAAAGAAATTGAAAATAGCCTAAACTATGCCAGAGGTAGTTTTGCCCAACACCGCCAATTGCTATAAAACCAAAACATCAATCCTGAAACTCAAGTCATGTTCTTAAATAGCCACATCAGATCAAAACATTCACGTTACTAGACCCGTATAGAAATATCTAAAATGTCAGCTGTATATAATCACTTTCTAAGATCAATGGCTAAAAAAAGGTTTTGAGCAAGTGAAATCTGTGGCTCTTTACAAAGATCATCCTTCCTTGAACATTGTAGACTGGTGCTACAGATTCACAAACAAAGATCTGTACCAAATAACAGAAACCACATCACTTGAGGACTACCAACAGCAGTAACAACTAATATAGATAGCCCATGTAACTTGAAGAGAAAATAATGATATTATGAAGATGTTGATGTTCCACACTATGTCAAAGATAAGGTTAGGAAGGAAACCCCCATCAATACTGGAAAGAGCAATAAAAGTTACAGGTAGAAACCTATTTTCATGAAAAATTATTTCAAGTGAAAGATTTTATAAATTTCAACCTAAAACAGCACAAATGTTTCCTTATAAGGATTTGGCTAATATTACCATTACCAAAAGAGAAGGCAGAGAAAGCATCAAGAGCTTAGAAGAGACTTTGGTGGGAACATGCAAATATATAACATAAGTAGAATGGAAAAAAAAATGGATGCTTGATTAGAGCCTTCACCAACCTCTCACTGGCGGAATGTGGCATGCTTCTCTCTACTCTATCGGAACTCTCATGGAAAGTGCTTGAACAAACTACATTCTTTGGTTTCAGCAGGCCTAACCTTCATGGCAAGGACCCACGATGCCGCTTACACTGTAGCAAACCACCCCCATTCCCCCCATATTCCATCGGTGAGCAATAATTTCCAGTTGAATAGCTTCTTCCCACAAGTCACTGCTCTGTGAAATTGACTCCCAAGAGGATGTTTCCACCCAAACCTTACAATCTTACGCTGTTCTGGTGTTGGGTTAACCATTATCTTCCACTCCTACTTGTACAAACTGCCTTTGAATGTAACCCTCTACCTGGAGAAAGAAAAAGGGCAAAAAAAGACAAGGGAAAAAGGGCAAATAGAAAGAGAAGACAATAGAAAGAGAAGACAATAGAAAGAGAAGACAAAAAAGAAAGAGAAGACAGAAAAGAAAGAGAAGACAGAAAAGAAAGAGAAGACAGAAAAGAAAGAGAAGACAGAAAAGAAAGAGAAGACAGAAAAGAAAGAGAAGACACAAGGAAAACGAAAAAAGGGAAAAAGAAAAAATAGAAAGAAAAGAAAAAAGAAAAAAGGGAAAAATAGAAAAAAATGAAGAAAAGAAAACAGAGGAAAAAAATGTAGAATTGATGCTGTTATAATGGCAAAAGTGTTTGGGTTCTGTAAGGATACTGAGGAAGGTGCTTCAGGATTGCTGTCACTCAGTTTCTATCAATAATATCAAGAAAGGCTAGAGTGAATATACAGATGAATAAAATATAAATTGTAAGAAAAGTAAGAAAGTGAAAAATAAAATACTATTGGTTAT
>OZ038515.1:4160231-4165231 GCA_964036315.1 Acanthosepion esculentum | reverse complement strand
CCTGGTATTAAGCCAATTGGGCCTATTGTTCATAAGACACCTCCCCCCGACCAAAAAAAAAAAAAAAAACCACACACACAAACCTAATCTAGTCTAACCTCATCAAATACATGTGACAACGCACTGCAGCATACACCTAGCTCCATATTGCACATTTTACAGAAAACAACATCGAATTTAATTTTCTTGTGAATTCTTTTATATGGCAGTGAATGCTGGACAATCTCTTCATAGATGAAGAATCAAGTCAAAGTGAAAGAGGTACTGTTCTACCAAGAAATGCTGAGAATACAATAGAACGAACTTCTGAGTAACAAAGTTGTAAGGAAATAGGAACAACAAAAATAAAATAAAATTTACAACCAGAAAGAGATGAGAGAATTGATGTGGTGCATAATGAGGAAAGAGAGCCTAGAGTATTTAACACTCACAGGACGTTTTAAAGACAATAAAAAGGAGGAGGAAACGACAAATAACCCATTTAATGAGCGAGTGAATGCATGGCAAAAAAGTGTGAAAGAGGGATGGTAAAGAGTAATAATATTACATAGAGCAACAAAAGATAGGAAGTTGTGGAGAGCCATAGTCATCTTGTGAAATTAATATTCACAGGACATTTTGAAGGCAAGAAGAGCCATGTGGAATAGTGAATAACCTACTATTATTTTGGGTCTGTCTATATTTCTGAGATGAGGTATTATTTACAGTATTTCCATTAGTCGGACTATTGTCGTCATCTTTGTCGCCATATTTGTCACAACGTTTCGGCCGTTGTACGCTCCGGCCTTCTTCAGGTGGTTGGAATTTCGAACTGAACCCTTTATTTCGATCACTGGGGTAGACTGTTCTTGTTCCATGAGCCATGTTTGATGGATGTCAGTTATCAGTTATCTCCTGCTAATTTTCCCTCTGAAAGTTCTCCACTGCCTTAACCGGGTATTGAAATCACACTCTTTGGGTCTGTCACTGGATCTAACCAACGCCTTTATCCACTGTGCCATGTGTCCTTGAGGACATTTTCATGGAAAAAGATATAATAATGAATGTATCATTCTTACTACTAATCCTATGTAGTAGCAACATTACTATACAACAATGTTCATCCCCAAAGACAGTGTCCGAACAAGGAAACATCTCTAGAACCAACCCCAAGCACAGAGTTCCATGGAAAAAAGTTAATGTTGTGTGTGTGGCAGGATCATCAAGGTTCTATTCCTTCAGAGTTCTTAAAAAAAACAAAATGAAATAGTGAATGCACATTTATACACCCAGTAGCTGCAACATGTCCATAAATGTTTGGTTGAAAAGCTCTATGTATGTCAAGAAGGGAAAAAAAAAAGAAGTTATTTCCATTATTTACACACTATCCTTATCTTTGTTACTACAATTTTTTGCCTGTTGTATCCTCTGAACTTCATGAGGGGCTTGTTATTGTAGCATGTCTGGGTCAGTGATTGTGGCGAGCTAAGTTTTAGTATAAGACAGATGATGACCAGCTTTTCCCTTTCCCAATTATTGGCCTTGTGCCCTATTTGTACTCATGTTTCTGGTGAAGGGCTGTCACTCAGTTTATCGAGTAAGATCCTGTTTTAACAAACTATAAAACAAAATTTTAAAAAGTGAAAATTTCACTGAAGTATGTTAGAAAATTTCCAAGTTTTCATGTGAAATCTAGAAAATATGAACTTTAATACACACACACATATATATATATATATATATATATATATATATATATATATATATATATAGATAGATAGATAAGATGAAGATCTGCAGACATATATTTATATTCTTCATTTTGGTGTGAGGAACTCGCCTCCAAAGTTTGTAAAAGTATTTTTGATACACCATATATATATTATATATATATATATATATATATATATATATATATATATATATATATATATATGGTATGGCAGAAATATTTCCTACAATTTTATCTCCCAGAAATACTTCCTACATAATGGTAAGACAGTAAGAGCTATGTGTAGGAGGTATTTCTTCTGTACCATATATATATATATATATATATATATATATATATATATATATATATATATATATATAGAGAGAGAGAGAGAGAGAGAGAGTACAGAAGAAATACCTCCTACACATAGCTCTTACTGTCTTACCATTATGTAGGAAGTATTTCTTGGAGATATATATGTAGGAAGTATTTCTGGCATACCATATATTATATATATATATATATATATATATATATATATATATATATATATATATATATATATATGGTGTATCAAAAATACTTCTACAAACTTTGAAGGTGAGTTCCTCACACCAAAATGAAGAATATAAATATAAACATATATCTGCAGATCTTCATTTTTAAGTTATTAAGTTTAAAGTAGATGGTGTTGTGTTGCCATGTAGATGAGGTTACATTTGTTATTTGTGTACATTTGTGGCTAGTATGTTTTCAGTGTTTAACATGTGTAGTAGTGAGTTAACGAAGAAGTGTTCTGCTTAACAATGGTAGGATATTCATATTGTGAGCAGGCAGATATGATTTTCTGGTGAAGTACTGTCACTCAGTTTATTGAGTAAGATCCTGTTTTAACAGTTACGATCTAATTTTATAAAAGACAATACAGTTGAAGACAGAAACAATTCCTATTCTTAGCGTAAATGTTTTGAACGCAGATGTACATCTTTTTGAATAGCTTTCTTTTATCAGATGACGCCAATTCAATTGCAAAATTTGTCAACATAGAAGTTTTCTAAAACCTTGGCAGTAAACCTGGGACCCCACGAGAAAGGTTTCTAATTGGGTCCCATAGCTCCTTAGGCCAACCCTGCCTACAACAAATGTATAAGATATATTTAAAATGTCAGTTAATTTGATATTGCCAACCTTGGTGTTCTTATGTTCCAACAATAGCCTGATGCCCGAAGAGATGATGATGATACTTATGGAAAAAATATGAAGAGGAATATGAGGGTTGCTCAAAAAGGTATTCTTCGTTGTATTATGACAGTAGAGGGTGAACATTCTTGCCCATAATATGTTAATTGCTAAAAGATGGCAGTTGAGTGGTAAGACACTGGTGGTGTAATGGATAATGGCTCGGAATTGTTAATCGGAGTGCCGAGTTCCGATTCTAGTTGGGTTTGTGATATTCAATTATGTGCAAGTACTCTTGGAAAATGTATAGATCTACTTCTCCCCTAACTATGGGTTAATTATTAAAACTTGTATCCCTAAACCATTATTATTTTAAAAATCCTTACAATCTAAAAATATTTTCTGGCCTTAAATAACCTGAAAAAGGTTGATAAGCCGCAGAAAATGAATCAATCAATAAAATACTGATTAGATACACAAGCATGTCTTTTAGATTTATTTACATTCTCTGGAATATAAATGTACAGCAACTAACATGACAACAAAGGGATATAGAATTGATCCCCCACTTTATACCCAAATAATTTCTTGTTGATCAAATTCTGATTAGGTATAAATCCATCTCTTCTCTCCCTAGCTGTGCGATAATTACTATATATCTCACTGTTTTCATTAATTATATATATATATATATATACACATACATGTGTGTGTGTGTGTATATGTATCTATATATATATATATATATATATACATGTGTGTGTATATGTATCTATATATATATATATGTGTGTATGTATCTATATATATATATATATATATACATATATATATGTGTGTGTGTATCTATCTATATATATATACATATGTGTGTGTGTATATATATATATATATATGCATATATATATATATATATACATGTGTGTTTATATATATGTGTGTATATGTATATATGTGTGTGCGTATGTATGTATGTATCTATATATATATATGTGTGTGTGTGTGTGTGTGTGTATATTTTATCCCCCCCCCTAATATGCCTATTATAATTTCTTTTTTGTAGATCAAATTCTGATTAGGCATGAATCAGCCTCTTCTCTCAGCTATGGATTAATTAGTAAGACTTTTAAAATAAACAGTTATTATTTCAAAAACAAAAAAAAAATTCTTGCAATCTAAAAATGTTTTCTGGCTTTAAATAATCTTCGCAGGGTTGATAAGCCATAGAAAATGAATCAATCAATGAAACATCTTATATATGCTGAAGTACACAGGGGCCGAAATGTTGTAACAACTACTATATGTAAATAATGATAACTGCTCGTCTAAGAAGTCCTGACAGAAAAAGACTATTGTTCCGCATCATCATGTCATTTGTGTTGATGGAGAAATACCCCTACACTACAAATCAAAATAAATTCCTAGAGATATACGTATTTGCCCATTTTAGCTTATGAAATGAAGCACTTAACTTTATTTTTTTTGTTTTATTTAATACATTTCTCTTTGTCAAATCTGTGCTGTCAGCATCATTACATATGCGTTTTGGAACCCTTAGTAAATAAAACGTTTTATGTATTTCTAGAGATGACACTACGTAATTAAATCTGAGGAAAACGAAACAGGAGACAAGGGCATGGCCTGCCTGTAAACACTTCCAGGCTAGTCTTCAAGGATTTGTAAGATTGGTATATGATCTTACACCACATCCTTATATTTCTTCCCAACAATTTTGGCCTTGGGTCATACCTAGCATTGACCTTGTCCAACTGATAAAAGGGAAGGGTTTTGCAAAATTCCCAAAATTTAGCCCCCCCCCCCACCTTTTTCTTCAAGATGTGGAGCTGAAAAGAAAACTGAAAGTGAATGCTGACAAGTTAATGGCAATGTGGTTCAAATCTTCTGTCAGTGATTAAATGGCAGTTATTAAAATGACAAATGTCAGATATGTGATTCCAAAGAGGCTGCCATCAAAATTAACGGAATACTGAAAACTTTAAAAAAAAAAAAAAAAATATAAAATCCAACCAAAAATGAAGACAGTTTTGAAAATAGTTTGAAATCTGCAGTTTTCTCGTCAAAAATATCTTCTACCTTCATCATGTCATTATTTCAAAAGCTTCTGTTC
>OZ038515.1:4135231-4155231 GCA_964036315.1 Acanthosepion esculentum | reverse complement strand
CCCCAGTAAGGTATTGCTGATAATTTGTTCCCCCCCCCCAGTAAGGTATTGCTGATAATTTGTTCCCCCCCCCAGTAAGGTATTGCTGATAATTTTTTTCCCCCAGTAATGTATTGCTGATAATTATTTCTAATATATTTTTGATATTTTTATGATTTGACCCGAGATTGGGTGTTCACTATTTGCCCATAGCTGGGACCCTAACAGGTGCTACTACACTGGGTCAGTTTCGACATGGGAACAACAGCAATTAAGATGTGATTCCATGATCCTCAAGAACTCTCAATCAGACTCTGCTGCTGGATGCAGTTTATTGTCATACCCAGGATGAGGCATAGATTGGAATCAAAATACAATGTGCCACGATTCATCCAGTAGTGCGACAGACTGAATGGTGGCAGAGCGGCTGTATGCTAAATGTCATAAATGCAGGAGATCGCAAAGGGACCACACCTCTGGAGGAGGAGATTAAAGTGCTAGTGCTGCATCAACTACATTTTGGCAAATACTAAATGACTCAATCGTTTCAGGACAGAATGAATATTTTAGTTGCAAAGATATTTCCATAAATGAAATATTTGACATTCATCAACCAAACATTGTTACTATCAAATGAAATTTACAAAATGGTTTTTCAAGAAATTAGACTTTTCAAATCCGCTAAATGTTATCACTTTTTCTAGTAGTGATGGAAGTTTCTTTCCAAACTTTGTTTTTTCATTCATGTGGAATACGGTCCATTACTAATTTCTGTTCTAATTTCATGGGCTATCCATTTTTTTGTTGCTACTATTATACTTGTTCAATAAGGGAGAGAAAGTTATGGAGATCCATGATCATTCGGGCCCTAAAGGGGTATGGGAAAATGAAAGAAGACCCTTCAAACTCAGGCATTTGTAATATTCAGTAACGATTCAGGAAAGTTAAACTTTATTTTATCCACACTTTGCAGGTTACTTAAGGCCAGAAAATATTTTTAGATATATGTATATATATATATACAGATATACTTCCTTTGTACATTGTGTCATTAGAAATGTACTAAGAAATCTGGCCTCAACAGGCATGGAAAGGAACATAATATCAATCGTGAGAATATGAGACACCTTCAAAAATAAATTTGTCAACAATAAACCTTTTAAAAATCAATCTGGTTTTACACTGTGCTAAAAAGAAAGAAAAAAAAAACTTATATTAGGAATCTTGCACCTTCCCATCCTTGCCCCCTTTCTCCCTCTCCTTCCCATCCTTGCCCCCTTTCTCCTTCTCCTTCCCATCCTTGCCCCCTTTCTCCCTCTCCTTGCCATCCTTGCCCCCTTTCTCCCTCTCCTTGCCATCCTTGCCCCCTTTCTCCCTCTCCTTCCCATCCTTGCCCCCTTTCTCCCTCTCTTTGCACCTTCCCATCCTTGCCCCCTTTCTCCCTCTCTTTGCACCTTCCCATCCTTGCCCCCTTCTCTCTCTCTCTTTGCACCTTCCCATACTTGCCCTTCTCTCTCTCTCTTTGCACCTTCCCATACTTGCCCTTCTCTCTCTCTCTCTGTATTCCTGTCCTTGTTTTTCTTGCTCTCTCGATGCTCTCCCTCTCTCTGTATGTCTTGCTCTCCCTCTCTCTCTCTCTGTATGCCTTGCTCTCCCTCTCTATATCTCTTTGCCTTCCTGTTTTTATCTCTCTGTCATTTTATTTTTCTGCACCTTCCCATCCTCACCTTCCTATCTCTCTCTGCGCCTTCCCATTGTTGCCGTCCTCTCTCTCTGTGCTTTCCCATCCTCGCATTTTCACAGTGAATATAAATGTTACCATCTATGAAACACAGGGTTATGTGTACGTTTTGAATGAAGACAGTTTCCAAAGTGTCCATACCTTGTGAGGACTTTATGCCCTCATAAGTGTTCAGATAAAGAGATTAAGGTTCGCTATCAGAAAACTACAGAGGTTTTCAGGTCATATGATGCTCGTATTTGGCCTCAGCAATGAATCCCATTATGACATATGCATATTTCTTTTTAATTGTTTCACCCCAAGCAAGTAGACAATGCTACTAGAATGCAGGGGGTTCCAGGAAGTGAAAGAGAATGAGAAAACTGAGAATAGGGGAGGATTGAGAAAAGGAGAAAGAAAGGAAAAGGGTTCAAGAAGACAGAAGATGGTGACTGATGTTGCATTTAAATTTTTGAAGATTGTAGTTATCAGGGAAGCAAGAAATCGGAAGGAAGCTCCATAGGTGGGAAGGGAGAGAAAAGAAATTATTAGAATATGAATGGTTGTTGTATCTAGATAGTTCAACAGTAAAATGGTGAGACCTAGTTGCCAATCCAGTAACATGCTTAATTTCATGTATTCAGGTCACCAGGTTAAAAAGCTCATTGGAGCAGTTGCCATGAAATCATTTGTAAAAAAGACAGTGTGAATCTATGTGACATTTGTGAGAAAGTGACTGCAGTTGAGATGCCTGGCCAAGATCGAATACATTACAGACCCTTTTTGAATTTTGTCAAGAACCTAGAGATGAACAGTGTGAACACCAGAGCAGATATGGCAACATTATTCAATGCACAGACAAACGTGCAAGATGTATTTTGACAAGAATAATTTTCCGGTACATCATAGTGAACAAACTTTTGCGGTCCTGGGTACGACGTTAAACTGCATCCAACAGCAAGGGGGGCCTCTGATGAGGAGGTTTTGAGGAAGCATGGAACCACGTCTTAATTGCCGGTGTTCCCAGGTCCACCCTGACCCGGGGTGGTAGCACCTGTTGGGGTCCCAGCTATGGGAAAATAGGGAACTTCCAGGTCTTTTCCAGCACATTGAAACAATGATGTTGCCAACTACACTTTTTTGAAACAATGTTGTTGCCAACAATACTTTTTTGAAACAATGATGTTGCCAACAATACTTTTTTGAAACAATGATGTTGCCAGCTACACTTTTTTGAAACAATGATGTTGCCAACTACACTTTTTTGAAAAAATGATGTTGCCAGCTACACTTTTTTGAAACAATGATGTTGCCAACAATACTTTTTTGAAACAATGATGTTGCCAACTACATTTTTTGAAACAATGATGTTGCCAACTACACTTTTTTGAAACAATGATGTTGCCAGCTACACTTTTTTGAAACAATGATGTTGCCAACAATACTTTTTTGAAACAATGATGTTGCCAACTACACTTTTTTGAAACAATGATGTTGCCAACTACACTTTTTTGAAACAATGATGTTGCCAGCTACACTTTTTTGAAACAATGATGTTGTCAACAATACTTTTTTGAAACAATGATGTTGCCAACTACACTTTTTTGAAACAATGATGTTGCCAACAATACTTTTTTGAAACAATGATGTTGCCAACAATACTTTTTTGAAACAATGATGTTGCCAACAATACTTTTTTGAAACAATGATGTTGCCAACAATACTTTTTTGAAACAATGATGTTGCCAACTACACTTTTTTGAAACAATGATGTTGCCAACTACACTTTTTTGAAACAATGTTGTTGCCAGCTACACTTTTTTGAAACAATGATGTTGCTAACTATACTTTTTTGAAACAATGATGTTGCCAGTTTTTGAAACAATGATGTTGCCAGCTATACGTTTTTGAAACAATGATGTTGCCAGCTATACGTTTTTGATATATTTAGTAAATACTGGATCTGGCATTAAATAACCCATAGTGGTTGATATGCCATAAAACCCCAAACAACCATCAACAAACTTTTGCAGACTCTTGTGTGTAGTAACATGCTTAAATTCATGTAGTTTTAGCACCAGGAAAAATAGTTTATTCGAGCAGTTGAAAATATTTCTAGAATAGAGATGGAAGACATGTTACATCAGTGAGAAAGTAATTGGAGATGAGATGCCAGGTCAGGATTGATTGGATTGCAGACCCTTCTCTGGATTTTGTCAAGAATATCTAGATGCTCAGCAAGAGCACCATAAAAGTAAAATGGCCTATTTTGCATCAAGACATGCATGAATGGTAGATTTATAAATATACTTTAGCCTCACCTATCAAGCAGCAGAAAAATAATTTTAACCCTGCTGAACCAGGCAATGCCAACATACCTTGCTGGTTAAATTTTGTAATGTTGACAATTTATCAAAGTTGTTAATTCCTTCTTTAGTTTAAATTTTAGATTAAAATAAAAAAAAATTTAAAAAAAAAGACAGAAAAATAATAGGAATTGAAATAATAATTATAATGATGTTAAAAACAAAACTTAAATTTAAAATGTTTGCTTAAACTCATTGTTTCTGTGCGAGAAACAGTTTTATTTGATGTAAGATTCAATCAACAATTGATGTGTTTTACATTTCTAGAAGCAAAAGACAATTTCAGTCTTTGATTTCTGAAACAAATATTTTCATCATTTCAATTTCTAAATTTAAATGTTTTCATGATTTTTAATTTTCATATTAAATTGGAATTTTACATTTTTGTAGCTTTATTGAGAAGAAAAAAAATATTTAAATTGACTTCCCCCATCACCTCGCTTCCTCACTACAAAATTTCAGATGATGTGTGTTGAGTATCCAATCAATGGGAAATTTATAAACTTCTGCAAATTTAAATTTAAATTCATCTAAAAAACATGAGTCATTATTTGTCTCCAGAGATTGTTGGCCAAAAGAACACAGTTTTTTTTTTTCATTACAAGCAAGTTTGGAATGCTACTAGTATGCAGGGGGTTACAGAGAGGGTAAAGGGAAAGAAAAGACTGGATATAGGAGGACTGAGGAAAAGACAAAAGATGAATGTGATTCAAAGGGAGAAAATGGCAATTGATGTTGCATTGAAATTGTTGAAGATTATAATTGTCAAGAAAGCAAAAGTATCAGAAGGAAGTTCCACAGGTGAGAAGTGCAAGAAAATAAAGAACCTAGATGCCAGTATAGTGGCAAGCTTGCAAAGAAAAAGCATCAATCAATCAATGAAATACTGATTTGCAACACTAATATGTCCTTTAGCTATATTTACATTCTCTGGCATGTGACTATAGAAACTGCTGCTGCCACAAAGTGAAGGATCACTTTAAATATTGATTTTATTATAAAATTGATCCCCCACTTTATACCCATAGTATAATTTCTTGTTTATCAAATACTGATTAGGTATGAATCCATCTCTTCTTCCCCCAGCTATGGGTTAATTGGTGTATATGTCACCATTTTCATTAATAGAAAATATATATATATATATATATATATATATATATATATATAAAGTATCAAACACTAATATTCTATGGTTATAATTTATTACATTGGAATTGTAATCATGATCCAGTTCATCAGACCTACAAATTCAAAAAGAAATCTGAAAATATAACTCTGGGTTTTTTTTTTGTACCCTGAGTTATATTTTCCAATTTCTTTTTGAATTTTTAGGTCTGATGAATTGGATTGTGATTATGATTCCAATGTAATAAATTATAACCATGGAATATTAGTGTTTGAGCCTTTTATATTATATTCTTACTCTGTACTGGACATCAAGTTCTACCTGGATTCTATCCTCTTGGAATATATATATATATATATATATATATATATATATATATATATATATATATATATATATATATATATATGGTGTAATAGAGAATCATTTAAGCATAATAAATGACTCCGAGTTGATTGTATATGGTGCTGTAAACACCAGGACTTATATATATATATATTTTCACCTTCCACAATGTAATCAGTTCTGACCAGGCATCTTCACTGGTCACTTCCTCATTGACATAACATGTCTTTTGTCTCTTTTCTAACAATATTTTCATGGTAATAGCTGTGATAAGCTTTTTTCCCTTGGGCCTTGACGACATAAATTCAAGCATGTAACAAGATTGGCAATGAGGTCCCACTGTTTTAATGTTGAAACATCTAAATGCTACTGCCACTATTACTCGGATAGTTTTTCTCACACTCCCCACCTGTGGAACATCCTTTCATTTTCTTGGTTTCCTCTCAACTATGATCTTCAAAGATTTAAATGCAATGTTAATCACCATCTGTTTTCTTGAACTCTGTTCATTTTTTTTTTGTTGTCCTTTTCTGAAAACTCTCCATTATCAGTCTCCTCGTTCATGCACTTTCACTCTCTTGCATACCAGTGGCATTAACCCCTTGCTTGGGGTGAAATGATTTAAAAAGAAAATATTTGGGTCACAAAATAAAAGTAACAATGAAATGGCTTAGTACATTAAAACAGTGGTTTGTAAATTTGGTGACATAAGTACTATTCTACCAATTTCTGGTCTTGTAATTTTGGTTTCTTCACTTCCTGTCAACTATGATCTTCAAAGATTTAAATGCAACATCAATCGCCATCTTCTGTCTTGATGAAAACTGTTCTTATATTGAACTAGCCACCACTATTGTTTTCACATTCTCTTTCACTCTTAGTGACCCTTGACCCTTGTGGTGCTATCATGTTGCTTGGGGCAAAATGATTTAAAAAAAAAAAAAAAAAAAAGAAAAAAAAAGCTTTCACCTGAAAAGTTGAATGGACAAAGAAACGTTTTTATTCAAATATTTGCCTTTTTAATTCAATTTTTCAAAATAATTTTTTTTTTTTATCCTATAAAACCAGAATGAATGCTCAAGATGAAGAACTATATGATATTTCTATAATATTTTTGAGTGTTTGCAAACCCCCATTGTACTAATAATGTGACAATGGCCCAGAATATTAATAGAATATTGATGGCTGATCAGTATAACATGGACTTCTGTTCCCAGTTTCTTTGAGATCTTCTTCTATACCTGAGTCCCAGCCTAATTTCTTGATAATCTATTTAATAATTCCACTGAAATTCCCTGATTCTGTGACATTGTGTAAAAGACAGGGTATAATATTTTTGAGTGTTTGCAAACCCCCATGGTACTAATAATGTGACAATGGCAGCGTTTTCTAGATGATGTACGAGAATTGTGGCCTTGTTAATGGTGCCTGCAATGAAAGCTAGATCATATGTATATTAAATATCTGTCGGCATTTTTGCAGGATATCAACTTGAGAGTCTTGGTATTAAAGTAAAACCTAGATGATGTCGGCTGAGGGACGTTATCAATATGTAGTCAAGGGAGAAAAGATTCAAGGGTGTCAGCCTTGACGACCCCTGCATTGATGTCAAAGAAGCTAGTATCTCCATCTGAGAATCGAACCAAAGATTTGGTATTTTTGTAAGTAATTTAAAAGGTAAATAAAGAAATAAATAATACAATAAGCTAAGTTTCTTTTTTAAACTTTCTTTTGAGGGAAGATTGTAAAAATTGTTATAATTTTAAAAAATTGTAAATTAAATAAACAATAAAAAGATGAATGTATAAAAAAAAATGATACAATAGATTCAGTTTGTTTACTGCACATTCTTTTGAGGAGTGTTTGAAAATAATTATAAAAAGAAAGCCAGACAGTTAATAAAAAATGACTTAAATTTGAGGGGGAAAAATGTGTATATGTGAATTTCAGAACTGATTTAAAAAGAAAAATCCTGACAATTTATGGAAATGATATGTGCAAAATTTGCTTCTTACATTTGTAAGCGTTAAGGTCTCAAAATTCACCTAAATAAAGTTTACAAAGAGGCATATGTGCAAAATTTGCTTCTTACATTTGTAAGCGTTATGGTCTCAAAATTCACCTAAATAAAGTTTACAAAGAGGCATATGTGCAAAATTTGCTTCTTACATTTGTAAGCGTAAAGGTATCAAAATTCACATAAATAAAGTTTACAAAGAGGCATATGTGCAAAATTTGCTTCTTACATTTGTAAGTGTTATGGTCTCAAAATTCACCTAAATAAAGTTTACAAAGAGGCATATGTGCAAAATTTGCTTCTTACATTTGTAAGCGTTATGGTCTCAAAATTCACTAAATAAAGTTTGCAAAGAGGCATATGTGCAAAATTTGCTTCTTACATTTGTAAGCGTTATGGTCTCAAAATTTACCTAAATAAAGTTTGCAAAGAGGCATATGTGCAAAATTTGCTTCTTACATTTGTAAGCGTAAAGGTATCAAAATTCACATAAATAAAGTTTGCAAAGAGGCATATGTGCAAAATTTGCTTCTTACATTTGTAAGCGTAAAGGTATCAAAATTCACATAAATAAAGTTTACAAAGAGGCATATGTGCAAAATTTGCTTCTTACATTTGTAAGTGTTATGGTCTCAAAATTCACCTAAATAAAGTTTACAAAGAGGCATATGTGCAAAATTTGCTTCTTACATTTGTAAGTGTTATGGTCTCAAAATTCACCTAAATAAAGTTTACAAAGAGGCATATGTGCAAAATTTGCTTCTTACATTTGTAAGCGTTATGGTCTCAAAATTCACCTAAATAAAGTTTGCAAAGAGGCATATGCGCAAAATTTGCTTCTTACATTTGTAAGCATTATGGTCTCAAAATTCACCTAAATAAAGTTTGCAAAGAGGCATATGTGCAAAATTTGCTTCTAACATTTGTAAGCGTTATGGTCTCAAAATTCACCTAAATAAAGTTTGCAAAGAGGCATATGTGCAAAATTTGCTTCTTACATTTGCAAACTTTATTTAGGTGAATTTTGAGAACATTACACTTACAAAGAGGCATATGTGCAAAATTTGCTTCTAACATTTGTAAGCGTTATGGTCTCAAAATTCACCTAAATAAAGTTTACAAAGAGGCATATGCGCAAATTTTGCTTCTTACATTTGTAAGCGTTATGGTCTCAAAATTCACCTAAATAAAGTTTGCAAAAAGGCATGTCTTAAGAGATACATTTTGTGATTTTTTTTAACCAATTGGGAAATTATAGTATGAACCTAAGGTATCATATTTCTGATCCAACTGCAAGGCTATCATTACATAGGAATAAAGTGTCACTACAGACACTTGAGTTTGAACACAGATCGCCAGTGAGCAAACACAGGCGATCTCATTATTGAATTAAGCAGATCATTTTACCATAGAGGAAATGCATAAAAAGAAAGTAGTGTGACGTCTAATTAATCATCATTCCTCCTCTATACTCTACTACTATGCGGATCCCTTTTTCCTAGTTTATTACTATATGGATCGCTATTCTCTATACTATTTCTGATTATCCTATTATAGTACTGACGACTTTTCAGAGTTCTATTCAAGCAAGTGTTATTGAGCAAGGGCGAGTGATATTCAAAGGCATCCGACATCAGTATTGTTCAACAGCAATACTATAGTTGTATCTGCGATTACAAAATCTCTACTATAGTTAAATGTTGTTATATAGGAATAAAATGTCGCTGCCAACATTGTAGTTTGAACATAGACAGCCAATAATCAAACACAAGTAATCCCATTATTGAACTAAGTAGATCACGTGACCATAAAGAAAACACATACATGGGAATTAGCGTGGCATCTAATAGATCACTCTTTCTACTCTAAGGTCTATTACTATACGAAACGCTATTCTCTGTACTATTTACTATACTATTTCTTTATACTGATCACTATTCAGAGGTTACTATTTGAGTGAGTATTATCGAGCAAGTACTATTAGGGCGAGTGATATTCGGAGGCATATGACACCAGTATTGTTCAACGGCATTACTATAGTTTATAGTACTGTGCATTACTGTGATTACAAAGTCTCTACTACAACTAGCATTACAAAAGTGATGATGACTATTCGTTTGCATCACAAAAGTAACAATGAGTGTTCGTTGACATCACAAAACCATTTCAGCATGAGTTTCTTTGGGAGCTAAACTATGTTTTTTCAGATACGTGATAACACCATAATGATAAATTTTATCCATTTTCTATTCTATCCTCTATCTCTATTCAGAACACTATATAGTGGTTAAATTCCAAGCGAGTATTATCAAGCAAGGTATTATTAGTGTGAGGGTTATTCAAAGGCATCTGAAACCATTATTGTTCAATAGTATACTATAGTTGTATCTGCGATTACAAAGTCTCTACTACAACAAGCATTACGAAAGTGATGACGAGTATTCGTTGACATCACAAAAGTGACAACAGGTGTTTGTCGAGTCACAGAAGCTATTTAAGAAGTCTGGTTTTCCAGACCAACAGAAGGGTCTTACTTTTCATGAAAGCAGAAAGCTATTGGCTTTCCCAGGCATAAGTGGCTTGCAGCTGATCGGAGAGCAAAAGGCTGAAGGGTTTCAACATTAAGGACAACACTGCCGACTACTATGACAATAAAAAGAAAAGGACAAAGAAAGAAATAAAAGTCAAACACCACAAAGAAGAAGAAAAAGAAGTGGGAGGAAAGCAGAAAGAAAACAAAGATTTAAGAAATTTGATGTATTACCCCTAATTTGAACTTTAAAAAATTATCAATACTGAAACTCAGGTTTAAAAACTGAACTACTATTCAAGTTGCCCAGTCACACTTATGATTTTGCCGTACTTCTCAAAGATTTTTGACTGTTGAATGCATGAAAGTAACTGAAAATTTACATTTTTATGAGCCTAACAAATTGTAATTTTAGAACTTGTTATCTTGCCTGATTGTGTAGTGGAAACTAAATGTAGTCAGAGCTACCAACTGCTACTGATAACAGTACCTGACCCCGTCCGGTCTAAGAGATGATGTTAATGGGGTACTGTATCTGCAAGAAAGAAAGCAAATGGTTGCCCAGGCAGAACGAAGACAAACCTCTGAATGTCTGGTTATGAAGAAAGAAAGTATCTACCATCTTCCCCATGAAAAAGTTGAGATGATGAGCAAATGATTTCTTTTGCAAGCCAACTACTAATGTTTTGGGCTCCGTAAAAGCAGGCTCATTCTCTGGGAAGAAACAGTGTTATGGCACACCATGCTGAATGCATAACGTGATTGCCATGTGTTACCAAGGTTTTCCGTTACCCAGTGTTGTTTGAAATTCATTCTTCCTTGGTAGTGTTTCTGGTGTTTTGGCTGCATTCATCCAATACATGTGGTATTGCCGTTTGGAAGTCTCATTCATGCACTGATCACGGTGATCCATTGATTGCTTCCTTTAGCGTTTGATTGCACTGCTGCTGATTTTTCCATTCAACCTGAGGAGTGACACGCCTTTTCACTGACAGATATCCAACCCATAAGAAGAAAATTCATCAAATTGTAACTCTTTGGGAAATCCTGATAATTATGGCAAAGCTGGGAAATGAAATCCTGAGAAAATGAAGATTTCTGAGAGGACTTGCCAAAAATTCAATGATGTCATAAAAAAATCCATTGGTCAAAGAATGAGATTTACTCTTGGTTGCATATAATAAAATTTTTCACATAAATCAGTGTTTCAAGAAATTAGATTTCTCAAATTCACCACTATTACTTCTCCTAGTATTGATAGAAGTTTCCTTCCTAACCTTTTGTTTAGGGGAGAGTGGAAGGTCAGTATCTTGTTACATGCATCAAAAAGAGCTGCAGACAAAAAAAGACTGTAATTTAGCATTACCCACATTGTCTGACAAGGGACTTCTCTTAAGACAAGCTAGAAACAAGCAAACCATGTTGCACATTAAGTACACTACAGTTAATCATACAAGTATATATTTCTTTCCATTTTTTTTTAGTTATGTTGTTCTCTATATAATATATAAAAATCCACATATGGAGTGAATTTATTTATTTATTTTGGAAATACTTTTTATATATTAATCATCACCTGATACATGTCCCAAGGGCCACTCAAAGTAGAGGGTTCCTGTGTGGTGTTTATGAGCACAAGAAAATTGGTTTGGTTTATTTTGTTTTATGGCATATCAACCTCAATGGGTTATTTAATACCGACAACATTTTTTATTGCTGGTAATATTTTGTTTTGTCAAAAATCTGTTTCTGGTAATAATCTTTTTTCCAAAAAGTATTGCTGGTAATAGTTAACTATTTGCCCATAGCTGGGACCCTAACAGGTGCTACCACCCTGGGTCAGGATGGACCTGGGAACACCAGCAATTAAGAGGTGGTTCCACACTCCTCAAAACCTCCTAATCAGAGGCCTTGCTGCTGGATGTAGTTTATCGTCTTACCCAGGACATGGATGTAGTTTAACGTCTTACCCAGGATGAGAACATAAAAGGCAAGAAGTGAAATTCATGGCGTTATGCAGGAGAAATAATGGTAGACCTGGAAAGGTCAAGTTTGTAGTGATTGGGAAAAAATCCTACTGGGTGTCTGTTCCATAAAACAGCAGTTCTTGCAAAGAAGCTGACCAAATGGAACATATTTCTTACAATAAGAATACAAAGGGAATGGGGAGGATTTACCCTTGTGTACATAGCATGGTGGGTCAAAGTTGCAAAGGGTAGAGGTGGTGAGATGAAGGAAGCAATCTCATCTGAACACATACTGTGGAAGTAGTAATAAAGCAGTGGGAGGCTCACAATATTTCATCTGTGGGAAAAGAGGTTGTAGGTGGCTAATTATTTCCTCACCCACAACAATGCATTTGAGCTCTATCAAGACGATGTAATATTCTGCTGCAAATATTGAAAGATGTACAACACAGAACAAATAAAAAATAATCATCTTAAAGAATTAAAAATGAAAAGTTTACAGCTGAGCAAAAAAATAATATAAATCTGAACTCACTTTTAAACAAAAAAAAAAAAAAAAATTAAATTAGCAGTCTTTTATTATTTTTGGACAGAATACATTTTCTGTTTTGTCCATTATTCAATAAACCATTAACTGTGACCTCATTAGTAAATTCTACCTCACTATCAGATGATAAATCTAAGCTTGATTAATTCACTTTCCCAAAGATATTCGCCCATCTCTTTTTCAGCGATAACCTGCTTTATCAATTTGAGGGAGGAGAAATAAATTTTTAAATTTTTAAAATTACCCTCTCAGAATAAATCGCTTCTGATTGGTTATGAGCGAAGAGGAAGTGCCATTTTGCCAGACTGATATCTGTAAGAATAGAAAAAAAAAAGAAAAACAAAAAAAAAAGAAAAACAAAAAAAAAAGAAAAAATATCATTATTGATGGAAAGGTTCAACCTCTTGTCATGCTAAAAGAATTTACCGTTGATAATGTAACTCACAAAGAGTTTCTTCACATCAGCTAAAAACATTCCATTCAGTCTTCCTGCAAACAACTGTCTTATGGAACAGATTCCCTAGAAGATGTCCCCTCCTATTCATATAAGCTACCCCTTAACATAACACTTTACTTTGAGTGGCCCCGAGCCTTCTACAGGATGAACCTTACTGTAAAAAAAAAAAAAAAAATTGCTTGGTTCAATTTGTCAATTCTTTTTTATTTATGTCCCTTCAGGACATAGGTGGGCATCTCTCTCCACAGTTTCTTTTCTTTAATATTTATGTATTGGCATGGCTAACAAAAAGTTGTTTACCAGTACCTTCTTCATGGTTTTGTATTCAAACTAATCCTTCTGAGACTAGCTAAGACCCAAGGTTAGAAAGCCCAGTCTACTTTGCTATTTTACCATTAGGTAAGGAAGAAGAGACAGAATTGTGTGATTGTGGAATTAGCAGAAGATTAGAATTTGAACTCAGTTTGGGTTAAAGATTGTTTCAGTGAGTTTTAGGATATCTCCGTCTGATTTAAAAAAGATTTTTGTTTTTGTTTCCCTGATCACCATACTCTTAAACTGTTCAAGTCTAGAATTAACCATTATCCTCCTCTCCTCTTAATATAAGCTACCCCTTATCATAACCCTCTATTTAGAGCCATTTACAGGGTGAACCTTACTGTAAAAAATAAATAAATAAATAAAAACAAATTAAATTTGAAGTCTTTTATCATTTTTTGATAGAGTATATTTTCTGTTTTGTCCATTATTCAATAAACCATTACTGTGACCTCATTATTAAATTCTACCTCACTATCAGATGATAAATCTAAGCTTGATTAATTCACTTTCCCAAAGATATTCGCTCATCTCTTTTTCAGCGATAACCTGCTTTATCAATTTGAGGGAGAAATAAATTTTAAAAATTACACTCTCAGAATAAATTGATTCTGATAGGTTTTGAGCAAAGAGGAAGTGCCATTTTGCCAGACTGATATCTTAAGAATATAAAAAAAAAAATCATTATTGATAGGATGGTTCAACTTCGTGTCATGCTACAAGAATTTACTGCTGATAATGTAACTCACAAAGAGTTTCTTCACATCAGCAGAAAGCGTTCCACTCAATCAGCTTCTTTCTGCAAACAACTGCCCTATGGAACAGATTCCCTAGAGGATGTCCCCTTCTATTCATATAAGCTACCACTTAACATAACACTCTACCTTGAGTGGCCCCAAACCTTGTACAGGGTGAACCTTACTGTAAAAAAAAAAAAAAAAAAAAAAAAAAAAATGTTTAGTCCAATTTGTCTATTCTGTTTTATTTATAATCATATCCCTTCAGGACATATGTGAGCATCTCTCTCCACAGCTTCTTTTTTTTAATGTTTATGTATTGGCATGATTAACAGTAACAAAGTCATTTACCAGTAACTTCTCCATGGTTTTGTATTTAAGCTAATCCTTCTGAGACTATCTAAGACCCAAGGTTAGAAAGTCCAGTCTACTTTGCTATTTTACCATTAGGTAAGGAAGAAGAGACAGAATTGTGTGATTGTGGAATTAGCAGAAGATTAGAATTTGAATTCAATTTGGGTTAAAGATTGTATCAGTGAGTTTTAGGTTATCTTTATCTCTGATATTTTTTCTTCTTTTTTTTTGTTTCCCTGATCACCATACTTTTAACCATTTCAAGAGTTAACTGTTATCCTCCCCTCCTATTCATATAACCTACCCCTTATCATAAGCCTCTACTTAGAGTGGCCCTAGAGCCTTTTACAGGGTCAACCTTAAATTTTTAAAAAAATGTTTAGTCTAATTGGTCTATTCTATTCATAATGTTCTCTTTGTTTTATTAGACTCATATGAGACATTTGCCGATGCATTTGGTTCTTGTCCGTGTTGGATTCCATAAAGAACCGACTCTGGAAGAATTCCACAGTCTGTGTTGAGTCTCTGCTGCTTGTGATATTCCCATTTTACTTTTATTTATAATCATGTCCCTTCAGGACATATGTGAGCATCTCTTTCCATGGCTTCCTTTCTTTAATATCTATGTATTGCCATACACGTGGCTGAGTGGTTACACTGTTCACTTTCTGACCATGAGATCCAGGTTCGAATCTCACCATGTTCAATTTGTCAGAGAGGTGATTTCTTGATGTTATTGGTATTGAGGAGGTCATTCCAGCATACAGCACCTTTGGAAAGTGCCCGAAAACTATACCATAGGTTGACCCAAGCCTTGTGAGGGAAATCGGGTAGGTGGAATCCTTAGGGGTCATCAATAGCTATGTTAGCACGAAGTCACAACTCATTTATGGCTGAAGGCATGAGCATGCTGGCCCTGTTCAGATTGTTGATCACGTTAGATATCACACTTCTCTGCTAGAAACCGGGACTAAGGTCTGCTGAGCATAGTTGCAGTATATACCACAGGTGGGCTTTGTGGGTGTTGAGCAAACACAAAATGAGACTGAGCAAGCGTCTGCAATAGGGATTGGCTAGCTGCCCTCGTTGCTGGGTATCCACGAATATGAGTGATCAGCCATTAACATAATAATAGAGTTGTTTACCAGTACCTTCTCCATGGTTTTGTATTCAAGCTAACCCTTCTGAGACTGGCTAACACCTAAGGCTAGAAAGCCCAGTCTACTTTGCTATTTTTATTTATAATCATTTCCCCCTCAAGGATATATGCAAGCATCTCTCTCCATGGCTTCCTTTCATTAATATTTATGTATTGGTATGACTAATAGTAGCAAATAATGAACTTGTTTATCAGTACTTTCTCCATGGTTTTGTATTCAAGTTAACCCTTTTCAGACTGGCTAACACCTAAGGCTAGAAAGCCCAGTATACTTTATTTTTATTTATAATCATGTCCCTTCAAGGACATATGCAAGCATCTCTCTCCATGGCTTCCTTTCTTTAATATTTATGTATTGGTATGACTAAAAGTAGCAAATAAAGAACTTGTTTACCAGTACCTTCTCCATGGTTTTGTACTCAAGCTAATTCTTCTGAGACTGGCTAAAACCTAAGGTAAGTTTACTTTGCTATTTTACCATGAGGTAAGTGAGAAGAGACAGAATTGTGTGAAAGTGAAATTAACAGAGAAGGTTAGAATTTGGGTTAAAGATTTTTTTTTATGTGTTTCAGATTGGAACAGACTCCCTAGAGGATGTTTCCCTGATCACTACAATCTTAACCTGTTCAAGTCTAGAGCTAACCGTTATCTTCTCCTCCGATACACATAAACTACTACTTATTGTAACCCTCTACCTTGAGGAGCCCTCAAGCCTTTACATTACATAATTTATTTCTTTTTCCTTAAAATCAATTCTGTTGCCTACCAATCTTATGTAAATGGATGACAGAACAGGAACTTGGAGGGATTATAAAAAGTAGAAATTATGAAGAGCTATAAATGAGAGGATGATGTGGAGAGACATGTGCAAAAGTGGCAAACGGTGAGTAACCCAATTTTCTTCTTTTTTTTCCTTTTTTTTTTCTTTCTTTTTTTTTTCACTCATCATTAGCTTATTTTGTTTACTATAAAACATTGAAAATAAATGTTAAACCTGATTTCGGTTCTTTTGTTTTAAACTAAATATAACCCCTTCATATCTGGACTTTGTAACCAATTCCTCATATCCGGAAGGCCTTCTTTGTCTGGTTGTCAGGGATTCTACTGTATTTGTAAGCAGCTGACAGTCTCCTGAGAGTCATGTCCCTAAAGGAAATAGGTGATTCATATACTTTGTGGCCCTTAGTTTTTCTGCCTTTGCTGAGGCTCCTCCCCCATTCTGACATCCATTCATACAATCTTGTCAGGTAAGTGTCTTGCTACCCTCCTTATCTCTGTTGCCCTCAATATGCTCTGTGCAGGTTAAATTTATCAATCCCTTTTTCCACATTATGTGTCCAAGGAATTTTAGCTCTCTCTTCCTGATACTGAGTAAGTGTTCTTTGCTTTTACATTTTCCTTAAGACTTCCTTTTTGGTTACTTGCTCTGTCCATAGAATTCTCAGCATCCTTCTGTAGAACCACATTTCTGCTGCCTTCATCTGTGGGGAGATTATCTAACAATTACTGCCATATGACAATGGATATTACATAGCATTACAGCATTCTTTATTTCTCACAAAAATTTGTTTCTTAGCACCTTGATTAGATTTTAGAAGGTTTCTTTTGCTAGTCCAATGCATGTTTCGATAACAGGGTCGCATTTTTCATCTCTTAAAACACTTTCCAAATACATTCTGCACCTGCCTGATGTTGACATATCCAATTTGTAACTTGTGTTTTGGGATTTTTCTCTTGCCAATGATCACACATTCTGTCTTTTCTTTTACGATCCTGTCTCAAAGGTTCTGTAGTTTTCTTTGCAAGTCAGCAATCAACACAGCATCATCTGTGTATCTTACATTGTTAAGATTACACTCACCAATATTAAAACCTGGTAGGGTCTCCAGTTCCCTTAAAAATCTGCGGGAGAAGACACATATTTGTTTCACACACCTTTTTTTCTTTTTGTGTAGCTACTCAGTTTATTTTGAAAGATGTACATTTGTCTTTTTATCACTTTAAGCATAGTACTAGAATGGTGGCAAGGTCTAAATTTTACAGCTAAAATGGCTAGAGGTAACTAAGTTATATAAGTTTCTTCAATCACACTTCTCGCTTGTGGAACTCTTTCCCCATTTCTTACTTCCCATTTTACTTTGATTTAAATTTGAAAAATTTAAATGCAATGTCAATTGGTATCTTCTGTTTTCTTAATTCTTGTTCTTTTATTGTCCTCTCTCCTTAATAGTAGTTTTTCTTTTCATATTACCTAACACTTAGTAACCCATGCATTCTAGTGGCTTTATTGCCATGCTTGGGGTTAAAGGAATTTAAAAAAAAAGGAAAAGGAAAAAAAAAAGGAAAAGGAAAAAAAGAAGAAAAAAAGAAGAAAAAAAGAAGAAAAAAAGAAGAAAAAAAGAAGAAAAAAAGAAGAAGAAAAAAAGAAGAAGAAAAAAAGAAGAAGAAAAAAAGAAAAAAAGAAGAAGAAAAAAAGAAAAAAAGAAGAAGAAAAAAAGAAAAAAAGAAGAAAAAAAGAAGAAAAAAAGAAGAAAAAAAAGGAAAAAAGAAAAAAAGAAGAAAAAAAGAAAAAAAGAAGAAAAAAAGAAAAAAAAAAGAAGAAAAAAAAGAAGGAAAAAAGAAGAAAAAAAGAAGAAAAAAAGAAAAAAGAAGAAAAAAGAAGAAAAAAAGAAAAAAAGAAGAAAAAAGAAAAAAAGAAGAAAAAAAGAAGAAAAAAAAGAAGAAAAAAGAAAAAAAGAAGAAAAAAAGAAGAAAAAAAAGAAGAAAAAAAGAAGAAAAAAAAGAAGAAAAAAAGAAGAAAAAAAAGAAGGAAAAAAGAAAAATGAAGGAAAAAAGTGGGTTACTCACTGTTTGTCTCTTTAGCACATGTCTCTCCACATCATCCTCTCACTTATAACTCTTCATAATTTCTACTTTTTACAATCCCTCCAAGTCCCTGTTCTGTCATCCATTTACACAAGATTGGTAGGCAAATTACTTGCTGTTTTCTCCCCCACTGTCCCTCTTGCTTTCAATATATCCTGGAAGTGTCAAATACTAATACTATTATTATTATTCTTTCATGTGGCAGGTGTCTTCAGGACATAGGCGATTAAGGCTATCTACAATTTCCTGCCCTTTGTAACTCTTATTAAATTTTGTTTTTTCTCCTATCCCTCCTAATCCCTGTTCTTCCGACCATTTATAAAAGCCAATTAGGTAGGATACGTGACACTTTCTACCTACTTTCCCTCTTCTCTTTGTCTTGTGTTTGACAAAAAACTTTTCCTCATTATGTGTTGCAGAAACTTCACCTGTCTTTCTGATCCGATTTCGTTCCCATTCTCCTTAAAACTTCCTTGTTACTCACACGTTTCATCCATGGTATTCTCAGCATCGTTTCACAGAACGAGATCCATTGCCTCACATTTCTTCTTCAAATTGCACAGCCTTCAGGCATCCATTTTCATCCATCATCTGCTAACATTTACCTTTCTTGTTGCCTTTTAGCTAGGCACTCAAATGACCAGATATCATGAAAACCTGATAAATATACACCATGTGCAGTACAATAAATAAGGACTGAGCGATATCCCTAGAAATGAACAGTGGAACGCTAACAGTCTAAACCTGTGGATTAAGTAACGATTTCAGTTCTGCCAGATCAATATATTTTTTGAAAGCATTTCACACCCAGCAAGGTGAGAGAACTCCTAGCATGCAAGGGGTACAGAGAGTGAAAGCAAGGGAAAAAGAGGGGATTTAGGAAAGGTAAAAGAATAAGGGGGATAAAGGCAACAGAAGATGGCAAATGGCATTGCATTTAAATTTTTGAAGATTGTAGTTATCAGGGAAGCAAGTAAGAGGAAAGGTGTTCCACTCTCAGGAAGCATAAAAAAAGAAACTGCTGGAGTAGAAGTGGCAGTTGCATTTAACTATTTCAACAATAAAAGGGTGGGACCTTGATGCCAATCTAGTGGGACATCAGGGAAGATAGTTCATCAGAACAGTTGCCATGAAAACCACAGCGGGAAGACGCATCACGTCTATGAGAAAATGACTGAAGTCGAGAAGTCAAGTCAGGACTGATTTCATTGCAGATCCTTCAATAAACTTCATAAAAGTTGGGGTGCACAATGGCCAAAACATTGGGATAGCCACAACAAAGATGATGACATGTCTGCATGTAATTTTTTTATTTATTGATGTTCAACCATTACAAGGCCCAAGAGCTACTCAAGGTGGAGGGTTACAGAGTTATGCAGATATATGAGGAAGATAACAGTTAACTCTAGATATGGACAAGTTAAGATGGTAGTGATCGGAGTAGCATCCTCTTGGGAGTTGGTGCCACAAAGTCATAGTTTGTGGGAAGACTTTGCTTGTGCGGAACTTA
>OZ038515.1:4112474-4124974 GCA_964036315.1 Acanthosepion esculentum | reverse complement strand
ATCAGGACCAATGATATTGCAGTTACTTTCTTGGATTTTAACAGGATCTCTAAATATATATCAGAAGCATGAGACTATATGTGACAGCAATATTCAAAACATGAATGTCTGATAGACTTATAAATATGCAAGATAGATTCTGGAGAGAAAAAATTGTCTAGCGCGACACAGAACCAACTTTCTTAGCAGTGGACTCGATATAATCATTCAACTTCATGTGAGCAGAAAATGTTAGCCAGAGAAAGTGCAAGTAGTCACTCTCCTGAAGGTTAGCATTAGCCATAAAATTATTTTCATTTTGGTGGCATTAAAAGTAACAAGCATTCCTTGCCACAATTAACGATCTCATGTAAATAATTTTTGAAATCAGCTGCCAATTTGATCTTATTGAACCAATCAGACAAACTATTAAGACAGAAGTAAATACCTAGTTGAGAGCTGATGCTATCAAGAATTTTATTGATGATATATATATATATATATATATATATATATATATATATATATATATAGTTTACGAAAAACTAGGTAATCCGTATGGGTAGACCCAAGGAAGATAAAATCCAGAGAGCTCAATGTAAATCAGAGCTAATAATTTAAATAAAAACAGACCACCTTAAGGTTCCATATAATAAATTATTTCACCACAGCCCTATTAAAGGACCGCGGATCATCAGATTTTAATTCCAAAGGTTGAAACGAAAAATGAAAAGAAATTTACACATTTATGACGGGCAGTAATAAGTAAATTAACGAAGTGAGGGAGTGAAGGGGGTAGAAAGACATGATTGAGTTAGATGTAACATTTCTATTCTTTCAAATTTAAATTTTTAGAGGAAATCCAGACATTGAAAAAATTAAATCTGTTAAGGGAAGTTATATATTGATATGGGAGCGGGATAGGACAAAAAGGCATAAAGAGAAAGAGAGAGAAAGAAGTTGTGATAAAGTGTCATTAACTTTCTTTGGAATGGACGCTGTTTTTTGCTTTACTTTGAGAGTTCATAAATATTATAATTTTTTATATAAGTTTGAATGTTTAAACAGTCTAAGGAATTTAATTATGTTAGTTAAAGTTTTTTTTAAAAACTATTACAAAAATTTTGGGGATTTAATATGAAATAGTCGATTAGAAAAATATTCATAGAATTTACATTGAAACAAGAAAAATTTTATTTTCAAATATAAGTTTACTTCTAGTTGTAATTGATTATTAAGGTGATATCTCTATCAGTTTGAATTTTATTCATGAGTTCAATTAGCGACTATTTTTAGATTGGTAATTTCTCTGACTTTAAATTTAGTTTTAAGTTAATATGGAGTGATATTTTAAGGTAATATTAGAGATCTTGCTCTATCATATATTGTAAACACATCCATATTATACACAGTTACATTAGAACATGTAAGTTATTACTACAAAATTGTACATTTTTTTGTGTTGAATAAATGTCTTATCAGGTAATTAGCAATGATGATTTGTAATAGTAATATACATGTTCTAATGTAACTGTGTATAATAAATATTTATTGCTCTACTCGTATATTGAGCCCTGTTTTAAATTAATGTTTTGAATGTTGGATTTTTATTCTTCGTTCTTTTACATTTGGATCATTACACACATATATATATATATATATATATATATATATATATATATATATATATATATATATATATACACACACACACACACAATACACAAAAATGGAGATAGGTCTGAGAAGATGCAAGGGTCATAAAACGTTGAGAACAAAGACCTTCTTCTCTCTCTCTCTCTCTCTTTCTTTCTCTGACCAATCCTAAGTATGTCTGATCGGTTCAATAAGATCAAATTGGCAGCTGATTTCAAAAATGATTTACATTAGATTGTTAATTGTGGCAAGGAATGCTTGTTACTTTTAATGCCTCCAAAATGAAATATATATATATATATATATATATATATATATATATATATATATATATATATATATATCAGGGTAGAGTAATTAAATAAATAAGGTGAATTTTTCAACTTTTTATTGAATGACCCTCATACATATATATATACACACTAGCAAAAACACACACACCCACACAGTACTATAACCTCTTTCTTATATTTAAGAGACAGGTTATAGTTGTTCTAGTGAGAGAAAGAGAAGAGTGAAGCCGCAAAAACTTTTGGTTATAATGTGGATTTTTTAAAAGTATATATTTTATTTTCCATATTTTTGCTACACAGGTTTCCAATCTCATAACCTTCATCAGGTAAGGAGTGGTTATTTCCATATATTATTAAAAGGAATTAATTTTCCTTATGTTTTCTGATGTCTAACCATTGTCTTTTGTTTGTAGTAGTAATCCAAATTTTTCTTGGACTTGGAGAAAATATTTTTCTGCTTAAGGAGTAATAAAACAATTAGGATTTGTCAGAGAAAGGGCAAAGGAAGAAGGTCTTTTTTTCGGATCTTTTTATGACTCCTGTATCTTCTTAAATCTATCTCCATTTTTGTGCACAGTGCATGCATGTGTGTGTATGTAAGTATATATATATATATATATATATATATATATATATATATATATATATATATATATATATATATATATAAGTGAACATAGAAGTCAACACTTAGAGGCGACAGTCTGTTTCATGCTAGTGCAATCGTGATTGAGAAATCAGGCCTGACGATTGCACTAGCATGAAACAGACTGTCGCCTCTAAATGTTGACTTCTATGTTCAATTTTATATTTACACATGCTCTATCTCTGATATTGAGCACTTTATCCCATAAAATATACCACACTTTAAGACTATATTTCTTTATATATATATATATATATATATATATATATATATATATATATTTATATTTAACCATTTCATCCCAAACAAGGTGGGACTGCCACTAGTATGCAAGGTTTTACAGAGAGTGAAAGTGAGAGAAAAGACTGGGTATAGAGAGAATTGAGTAAAGGATAAAAGATGAACAGGATTCAAGAAGATTAAGATGATGATTGATGTTGCATTTAAATTTTTGAAGACAAGTTTTCAGGGAAGCAAGTAAACAAAAGTGAGTTCCACAGACAGGAAGTGTGAAAAACTGTTGGAGTAGGAGTGGCAATTTGTTGTGATGTGAAAACTTGTTGCCACTTTTGCAATGTCAACAAATAATTGTTGCCACTTTCATAATGCATGTAGTAATAGAGACTTTGTAATCGCAGATACAACTAGAGTAATGCCGTTGAATAACGCTGGTGTCAGATACCTTTGAATAACACTTGCACTAATAGTACTTGCTTGATAATACTCGCTCGAAAAGTAACCACCAAATAGTAATCTCTATAGTGAGATATTCTCTAACCACCCCATGTGGTCGGATGTGACACAAGGTCAAGTTTAAAGTGGAGTATTTGAGCCTGTAGACTCAATCAAAAATTCCCCATAGACACATAAAAAACAGGGTCGAGTAGCTATCTCCCGAGATGAGACTATGCCCTTTGACATAACTAATCCATATATTGATCACTTTGATGCCACGCTAATTCCCACATATATACATTTCCTTTAGCATCACATGATGTACTTAGTCAAAATGGGATCGCCTGTGTTTGCGCTCTGGTGATCTGTGTTCAAACTGCAGTGTCAGCAGTGACACTTTATTCCTATATAACAACATTTAACTATCTCAACAGAAAAAGGGTCGGACTGAGATGCCAATCTAATAGCATGCTTAAATTCATGTAGAAAAAATGCACATTATAGCAGTAACCATAAAAAATATTTGTAGAAAAGACAGAGAGAAGCCACATCACAACTGTGAGAAAGTGATTGAATTTGAGATGCAAAGTCAGGATCGATTACTTTGCAGATCCCTCTTTGCATTTTGTCAGGAACCTTGAGAAGAATAACTGGTGCACCAGACCAGATCTGGCAAAAGTATTCAACGGATGGCCGAATAGTAGTTTTGTCAATGAGCAAGATGGACTCTGACAAGAAAAACCTTCTGGTATGACAAAGTGACCCAACTTTTCTTGTAGTAGATGCAGCCATTCATTCAATGTAGTCATTCCAGTTCCTCAGGTAAAATGTGAGGCGAAGGAGGCGCAGTGTGTAGCTCTCCAGGAGTCTAGCATCGGCCATGCTGATGGCGAGCAAAAGAGTCTCTCTATGCTGGTTAAAAGAGAGCAGTTTAGTTTTGGAGGCATTAAAATGTACAAGCCGTTTTCCGCCCCAGTCAACCACTGATTGGAGGTCTTTTTCAAGAGTAGTGGCCAGTTTAACTTTGTCATCGCTGATGGATTTGCTATTGAGACACAAGTAAATGGCAGTGTCATCTACAGAAAGGTCACTGGTGAAGATCAGAAACAGTGTAGGACCCAGGATAGGGCCTTGGAGTTCATGTGAACAGATCAGGAAGTGTGCCTATTCAAATCGACCTTCACCCCATTAGAATGTCTGATGACCAACTTCTCGAAAGCTCCTCCCTGTGGCTGCTCGGTCTCACGCTGTCTGCTGATCTGAGATGGAACAAATACATAGAGTCAGTTGCATCAGCCACCGTAAAGAAAGTTGGTTCTCTGTGCCGAGCCAGGAAATTTTTCTAGCCCGGAATCGGTCCTTCAAGTCTATAAATCGACCATTCGCCCTTGCATGGAGTATTGGGGCCCCTGCTGTTTGCCTCGGGGTTCTTGATAAGATCCAGAGACAGATAGGCAACGTGATTGGCCCTGCTCTGTCATCTCGTCTGCAGTTGCTCTCTTACAGACGCGATGTTGCCTCGCTCTGTCTTTTTTACAAGTACTTCCACGGTAATTGCTCCGAGGAGTTGCGTTCGCTTGTCCCCAGGCCTCATGAATTTAAACGTCCTACGAGGCTGGCATCCCGCTCCCACCTCTACACCGTGGAAACTGTTAGATGTAGACGTCTCTTCTACTCCAATAGCTTCATGTCTCGCACATCTCGCCTATGGAACTCCCTTCCCTATTACTGTTTCCCTGACAAATACAATCTCCAACGGTTTAAGTGTATCGTCAATCGACATCTCCAGTTGCCTTGATCTATCCACTTCCCTTCTCCACATCCTTTCATTTTTCATTCCTATCTGCTCTCGCTCCGGATCTTCTGTGGCCCCATTGTCTTGATCGACCCACTGTCTTTCTCTTTCACCACATCCCCTCCCTTGCCACTCCTATCTGCTTTTCCTCCAACCCTTCTTTAACCCCTTGCGTGATAGTGGCCTCCGGCCTTGCTTGGGGTGATATGATTAAAAAAAAATTTCATGATTTGATAGGAATGATTGGATTAAATCAAACAATAATCCTGTAATACTGCAGCCCTGGAGCTTACAATGCTTACAGACACTAGCACATGATCAGAGTTGCCAAGATGTCAGAGCTGCATAGTATGACAGGAGTCGGGGGTAAAGATAAAAATGGGATCTAGATGAGAAGCTTGTCCATCAGAGTTATTGAGGAAATGTGTGTGGAAGTCAACCACTTGTGCAAGAGATTGAGTGATTGGGAAGTTATGGGATCAAATCCCAGCAAAGTCAATAACAGTGTTCAAGTCACCTGTCATGGTTGACATTAGATTCACTGAGCGCAATTATATTTGCAAATGGGTGTAGGGAGATGGCTTCGACTGTATTATCAGAAATATTATCTTGCATGCAACAGTCATGAGAGGAAGAGGAATGCTAGAGAAAGAAGAGATAGCTGCCCGAGTAAAGTAGAGAGACAGAGACACATGTAAGTATGGTCTGGATATTCAAGAGATTGTTCCCTAGCCAGCAGGAGATGTTTGCCGACATTAGCTCCTAGTCCATGCATATGGACATTAGAGTCCTTCATGAGGAAAAGATAGCAAGGAATTAAGAAATCAGAGGAGAAGATTGAAGAATAAAGATTAGCTTCACAGAGAGCTTGGATGTCCATATAATGTTCGAACAGAAATGATTCCATACTGCAGAAGTTGGTACAAATACCACAAATATTGGAGAATTAAAGGTTGAGGGGTTCAGGCGTTTATGTTTTTTTGTTGAGCTGATTTAATTTTATTTCTTTGGTTGCATATCATCAATGCTGTGTTATTTTGGTAAGGAAAAGGCCTAGGGTCATAGTAGCAGTTGGTTATCTGATATAACATGGCACTGCAAGTATCCTGATATCATGTGACTTCATCAGAGTAGCCTCTGAAGATACTACTCAAGAGATTGAGCTCGTAACTATCAGTCAGGAACAGCAACTGCCAATCTGGTACCGTCACTATGAGGAGATGTTACCACCATCCATACATATCACAAAAAATTTGTGCCAGCATCACTATTTAAGCATGACAAAAAAAGGAACCAAGAAACCTTTCCTAAAGAGGAAACGAGGCATGAGCATGAACCAGGTGAGTGGAAAGCCTATCTACTCCTATAAAATAAAAATAATAATTACTAAGTTTTCACTTAAAGTTTATATATATATATATATATATACATACATACATACACACACACAGTGCAATGGATAAATTGTCATCTAAATTATGCAAAAATGAAAATAACACTGAAATTTCATTTTAACATTTTTTTTAACCAAAATTACACAAAAATATCTTAAAGTGGTAAAGAGTAAATGTATTCAATAAAAGTGCCCTTGGCTTCAACCACGCCCTCCAGATGACTGGAATCACCTGCATCTCTTCTGGATGGTCTCCTTGTTTAAGTTGGTGAATGCTGCCATAATCCTTGCCTCCTGTTTATCTTTGGCCTTACAAGAATTTTTATTGATCTCTTGCAAAACTGCAGCCCACACATAATAATCAAGGGGGTTGCAGTCTGAGGTGGCCAGATGTCAGGGGTGATGTGGCTACAGAAATTGTCTGACAGACACAACTAGAGTCTCCTGCTGGTATGGCATGGTGCAGAGTCCTGTTGCAAGACAGGTTATTCCAGCAGCCATCCTCTTGACTCAAGGCAACACTACCTCCTCAAGGAACTTGATGTAGGCCTCTATATCTGAGGCCCTCACCAAAACATTTGGGAGTTCATTTCTTATCAGATAGATCAGAGTGAGTTCTCCACTCCAACTCCTTCTGAATCCCCTGCACTGTACACAGATTGACACCCAAACACTCTGAAATGTTCATATTGGAGCTTCCAGTATGAATGTCAAGCAGTACAGCATGCTCTTTTCAATTTTTTGGCAGAGTGACTTGTGTAATGGTGCTCATTTTCTTACAGAAGAGGCCCAACTGACCCTACTATACTGTGCAGTTGACTAAATCAAAAACAATGTGCATACATGAAATTAAATATAACTTAATTCATTCAGTTATGAAATTTTGTGCGATAATCTTAAGTGGCCCTTAAGACCCCCTAGTGACACATGGCACAATGGATAAAGGCGTTGGTTAGATCCAGTGACAGGACCCAAAGAGTGTGAGTTCAATATCTGGTTAAGGCAGTGGAGAAATTGGAGAGGGGAATTAACAGGAGATAACTGATAACTGACATCCATTAAACATGGCACGTGGAACTATAACAGCCTACCCCAATGAGCAAAATAAAGGGTTCAGTTCGACATTCCAACCACCTGAAGAAGGCCAGAGTTATCAACGGCCAAAACGTTGTAATAAATATGGTGACAAAGATGAGGACAATAGTCCTAATAATGTAAATAGTGTACATAATACCTCATCTTAGAAATATAGACAAATTCTGATTAGGTATTCTTCTTCCCCCAACTATGGGTTAATTAGTAAGACTAGTATCACTAAATCATTATAAGCAAAGGGTTGATAACCCATAGAAAATGAGTGAATGAATGAAAACCATGCACTCTTTCATCATTATATGGCATACAAACTAGATTAGCCACAAAATTAGTGATCATTTTGTATAGTGATTCTAATATCCACAATAAAATTTCTAGTTTATCAATTTCTGATTAGGTACAAATCCATCTCTTCTCCCCCTAGCTATGGGTTCATTAGTATATATTTTACTGTTTCCATTAATAAATAAATATATATATATATATATATATATATTACCCCCCCCTTTAATATGCCCTTTATAATTTCTTGTTTCTAATTTGGAATGAATCATCTCTTCTCCCCCTCGTCATGGGTTAATTTTTTTTTTTTTTTTTTTTTTTTTTTTTTAAGCTTTTCACCCCATGCAAGGCTGGAAGCCACTAGCACGCAAGGGGTTACAGAAGGTTTGGAGGAAGAGCAGATAGGAGTGATAAAGGAGAGGATGTGGAGAAAGATAGTGGATCGATCAAGGCAAGGGGGTTACAGAAGATTTGGAGCGAGAACAGATAGGAATGAAAGGTGCAAGGATGTGGAGAAGGGAAGTGGATAGATCAAGGTTGTATCAGTAAACTGTTATTATCTCAAAAACAAAAATATTCTTAAAATCTAAAAATATCTTCTGGCATTAACCTGCAAAAGGTTGATAAGCCATAGAAAATGAATCAATCAATGAAATACTGATTAGATGCACAAGCATGTCTTTTAGATTTATTTACATTCTCTGGAATATAAATGTATAGAAACTACCGTGTCCAAAAAGTGAGGGGTCAGTTTATTTATTGATTATAACATAGAATTGATCTCCCACTTTATAACCACATCATAATTTCTCGGTTGTTGATAAGCTGTAGAAAACGAATCAATCAATCAATGAAATACTGATTAGATACACAAGCATGTCTTTTAGATTTATTTACATTCTCTGGAATATAAATGTATAGAAACTACCGTGTCCACAAAGTGAGGGGTCAGTTTATTTATTGATTATAACATAGAATTGATCTCCCACTTTATAACCACATCATAATTTCTCGGTTGTTGATAAGCTGTAGAAATCGAATCAATCAATGAAATACTGATTAGATACACAAGCATGTCTTTTAGATTTATTTACATTCTCTGGAATATAAATGTATAGAAACTACCGTGTCCAAAAAGTGAGGGGTCAGTTTATTTATTGATTATAACATAGAATTGATCTCCCACTTTATAACCACATCATAATTTCTCGGTTGTTGATAAGCTGTAGAAATCGAATCAATCAATGAAATACTGATTAGATACACAAGCATGTCTTTTAGATTTATTTACATTCTCTGGAATATAAATGTATAGAAACTACCGTGTCCAAAAAGTGAGGGGTCAGTTTATTTATTGATTATAACATAGAATTGATCTCCCACTTTATAACCACATCATAATTTCTCGGTTGTTGATAAGCTGTAGAAAACGAATCAATGAAATACTGATTAGATACACAAGCATGTCTTTTAGATTTATTTACATTCTCTGGAATATAAATGTATAGAAACTACCGTGTCCAAAAAGTGAGGGGTCAGTTTATTTATTGATTATAACATAGAATTGATCTCCCACTTTATAACCACATCATAATTTCTCGGTTGTTGATAAGCTGTAGAAAACGAATCAATCAATGAAATACTGATTAGATACACAAGCATGTCTTTTAGATTTATTTACATTCTCTGGAATATAAATGTATAGAAACTACCGTGTCCAAAAAGTGAGGGGTCAGTTTATTTATTGATTATAACATAGAATTGATCTCCCACTTTATAACCACATCATAATTTCTCGGTTGTTGATAAGCTGTAGAAAACGAATCAATCAATCAATGAAATACTGATTAGATACACAAGCATGTCTTTTAGATTTATTTACATTCTCTGGAATATAAATGTATAGAATCTAGGTTGATCACAAAGTGAGGGATCATTTTATATATTGATTGTAATATCCACAATAACATTTCTTGTTCATCAATTTCTGATTAGGTATGAAGCCACCCCTCTTCTCCCCCCAACTATGGGTTAATTAGTAAGTCTTCTATCACTAAATCATTATTAGCTCAGGAAAAAAAAGAAAAATGTTTTCTGACTTGAAGTAACATGCAAAAGGTTGATAACCCATAAAAAAGAAATCAATCAAAACCGTGCACTCTTTCATTTTTGTTTTCATAGAAATTCTGACCGTCTTTCTCTGACGTTAAGTATAAGTCTTTTTGTTGTCATTGCATCTAGAACGTCATTGTTGCTCACATGTGTGGTCCATGGTATTCTCAGCATCCTTCTGTAGAGGCATATATTTCTGTGGCTTCAAGTCTGCTTCATCTGTGAGGAGATTGTCCATCATTCACCATCATATAGGAGGGCTGATATTGCATAATAGTTCAGAATTCTTTTATCTAAATGTGTATCAGGAGTATCAGACCAGATGTAGGAGTTCTGCCAAGCCAAATTACCTTCGTTTACTCTATGTTCGAAATCTATGAATGAAGTTCCAAGAAATATCATTTTGTTGATTTCGGCATCAAGAGTCAATCATTATCCACATAATCCCCACTTTCTACCAAAATTTTTGTATTCATCTCAGTCACCCTTATCATTTTAACTCCCTACCCTGACTGGATCTGGAGCCATCTATTGGGTCGTGTTGGGTAATTTAAAAAAAAAAAAAAGAAAAAAAAAAAAGTAAATAAGTAAAAATAAATATCTAGCTGTGAATAGTGGGTAAGAAGCTAGTTTTGCAAAACTTTTTCTATTTTTATTGAACACTCTATATTTGTGGCCTTTTGCCAGACAAAGATAAACTTAAGGTTAGTAAATTACATATGATATTTTGGAAGATATTTTAATGCATCATACAATTAAATGTTTTTTGAATTTTTTTTCCAAACATATTTGCTATTTTTAAACAGAAATTCCTTCTTGCTTTTAATCAGGAAAATGGTTTTCAATATTTTCAACAGAGAAAAGAAACTTCATTTATAAAATGCTAAAAATTTGGGGGAATTTTTTAAAAATTACTTTACACCGATTTGAATATTTGGAATGAAAGGAAGAAAATAAAACAAAAAAATGGTCCGACACACTGAATCTAGTTTCCTATGAAAATTTTGAGAATACAACAAATTGACCGGCTTAAAATATTAAGTTGTATCAAAACTATTTTTTTTTAGCCTCCATTCCCAGGTCATGAGATTAATAAAAAAAAAAAATAAATAAAAATAAAAAAATGCTTCAATAATTTCTTTGATTTTTAACAATTTAAATATTAGTCCTAGTGCAAGGCCCCCTAGCCACAAATCTGTGAGGTGTCCCAAACTCTACATTTCAATTTTCCTACAGTAATATTCATATAAAATGCAAATTTGATTAAAACTTAGTTATATATAATAATGTATGCCATGCAATATAGGTGAACAATTCAACTAGAAAAATTGAAAATTAATACAATTTATTCAAGGAATTTTATATACTGTTCATTTGAAACTTGTGTGCGTAAGACAAATTCAACAATTTAGACAAAAAAAAGACCCCATGACAACATCAAAATCCACAAAAATGTTTAATCTTTTAATAGTCAATTGTACTTTGTAATGTATATAAATGTAAGTAGATAAAAGCAAATGTTGATAAGATAGCGAGAGTCACAAATGACTGAGAGGGGCTTCCAAACCAGGCTTGCCTCCCCCAGTAAGTGGGGAGTATGAACTGGCCTGTTTGTGAAGTGTTTTAACAGGTGATGGTAAACGCAACACTGAACTCCAAGAATGCCTTCCAAATGACTAAGCAAAGTATTAAGAAATTGAATAATTTTGCTAAAAAACAAAAAAGGAGTATTGAACTGTTATGTAATATCACTCCTCCAATATGACAGTTGATGCTGGACAATCTCCTTATAGATGAAGAAGAACTGAAGGAACAGAAATGTGGTTCTACAGAAGGATGCTGAGAAAATCATGGACTAAACATATGGATAACAATGAAGATTTTAGAGAAAATATATACATTATACTTAGAATCAGAAAGAGGTAAGTAAAATATCAAGGAAACTAGAATTGGAATGAAAGCAATACTGGCACATAATCTGTCATAAAAAAAGGAAGTGGATTTAGTAAATAATAAATACTTCAAAAAAAAATTTTATATTGATGTTCACCCAATACAAGACCTAAGAGCTGCTCAAGGTAGAGAGTTACTGTGTGGTGGTTATGAACATAAGAAAAGGCAAAAAGTGAAGTTCATAGGTTTATGCAGCAAAGAGAACAGTTAATCCTAAATGTGAAGATGTCAAGATTGTAGTGATTGGGAAAACATCCTGCCGGAAAACTGTTCCATAAAGCAGCAGTTCTTGGGAAGAAGCTGTCCAAATGGACCTTACTTCTTACTATAAAATTATGAAAGGAAATATAATGGTTAACATTAAACTTGAAGAGGTCAAGATTGTAGTGATTGGGAAAAAATTCTGCTGGGAGTCTGTGCCATAACACTAGGAAGAAGCTGTCCGAATAGAACTTCTTACTATAGGAATACAAAAGAAAAAGATAACAATTAGCCCTAGTCTTGAAGTGGTCAAGATTGCAGTGATTGGGAAAGCATCCTGCTGGGAGTCTGTTCCACAAAGCAGCAGTTCTTCGGAAGAAGCTGTCTGAGAGGAACTTATTCCTTACTAATGGAATATGA
>OZ038515.1:4097474-4107474 GCA_964036315.1 Acanthosepion esculentum | reverse complement strand
GTTATAGTACAGACTTTGTAATCGCAGATACAACTATAGTAACGCCGTTGAACAATACTGATATCAGACGCCTTCGAATAATCTCTCACTAATAGTACTTGCTCAAATAGTAATTCGTATAGAGAATAGAGTAGCGAGTCTTATAGTAATAGAGGATAGAATAGAAATAAAGTTTGTTAGTTGCCAGCTACTATATATATATGTGTGTGTGTGTGTGTGTGTGTGTGTGCGCGTTTTCTTGGGCTCCTCGTCGTGGTGTAATGGTCAGAAGGCTTGTCTTTATAGATCAATTACGACTGAGTAGTGTGTTCGATCCTCACTAGGTGCCCCATACCTTCGTGTCACATATAAGCCGCGCTTAGAAAGTCACTTTATATGCATTTCCTCTATGTTCACGTGGTCTAATTAGTTCAATAATAGGATCGTCTGTGTTTGCTCACTGGCGATCTGTTTTCAAACTCAAGTGTCGGCAGTGACACTTTATTCCTATATGACTAAAAATTGAATGCAATAAACTCTACTGGAATTCGAACCCGGCTAGCCATTTTCTAATAGCGAGCCGCTAACCATTATAGACATCCAGTTATGGCAACGAGTAATGGACAAACTAACATTTTCAAAATAAAGTTGCGTTTAACTTAGCCGCTAACCTATCAAAAATAAATTACGATCGCTAGCTGAATACCTGTCCTTGTCGAATTACCTTACTTCTTTGACAAAGAGCTTCTGCTATACGATACATTAGGTTTATAAGTCCCAGAAATCTATACACAGATGTCCTAAAGGACACATGGCACAGTGGACAAAGGCGTTAGTTACATCCAATGACAAGACCGAAAGAGTGTGAGTTCAAAGCCGGTTTAAGGTGGTGGAGAACTTGGAGAGGGGAATTAACAGGAGGTAACTGATAACTGACATCCATTAGACATGGCACGTGGAACTAGATTAGTCTACCCCCAGCGAGCGAAATAAAGGGTACAGTTCGACATTCCAACCACCTGAAGAAGGCCGGAGCGTAAAACGGCCGAAACGTTGTGATAAATATGGCAACAAAGATGAAATAGTATAACGGCAAAAGGTGGATCATTTTGGAAGAGTCCAAATCGAGGAAAGTTACTGTTCGAAACACATATTTGATGATTGTCGTATCCAATATTTCTACCAGATTAACAGTTAAAGAGAAGGCACGCTAGACTAATGGTTAGAAGCTCGGATGGGGCAATCTGAGAGCCGCGTTCAAATTTCAGTAGAGTGCATTACATTCACTTATGTACTAAGGTCCTTGAGAAAGGTATGAATCTATCTCTTTTTCCCATCAAGCTATGGGTGAAATACCGGGCACAATGAGTAGGAAAGCCTTACTTGGCACTCAATATAGAAGAAGAAAACTCTGAATTCAAATCTCACGCCGTCTTGTAGGCCATACCTTTTTAAGCAAATGTGACTTCATAAACAAATGTACGTCTAAGACGAGAAACGTTGACAACAGTCGCCAAATGGAGGACAACCCAAACAGTCGCCAAATGGAGGACAACCCAAACAGTCGCCAAATGGAGGACAACCCAAACAGTCGCCAAATGGAGGACAACCCAAACAGTCGCCAAATGGAGGACAACCCAAACAGTCGCCAAATGGAGGACAACCCAAACAGTCGCCAAATGGAGGACAACCCAAACAGTCGCCAAATGGAGGACAACCCAAACAGTCGCCAAATGGAGGACAACCCAAACAGTCGCCAAATGGAGGACAACCCAAACAGTCGCCAAATGGAGGACAACCCAAACAGTCGCCAAATGGAGGACAACCCAAACAGTCGCCAAATGGAGGACAACCCAAACAGTCGCCAAATGGAGGACAACCCAAACAGTCGCCAAATGGAGGACAACCCAAACAGTCGCCAAATGGAGGACAACCCAAACAGTCGCCAAATGGAGGACAACCCAAACAGTCGCCAAATGGAGGACAACCCAAACAGTCGCCAAATGGAGGACAACCCAAACAGTCGCCAAATGGAGGACAACTTGGTCACCCCAACATCCTGCAAAAGGAACTGGAAAGGCATTGCACTCTTCTGCCTTGAATGTCACCATGAAACACAATTGCGTGATGGATTGGAGAGGTGGCCACAACGGTGCAAAATGCGCTAACTGAATAAAATGAATGATGAACGGATAAAGAACTCTTCATAGGTGTATATCAGTCACAATTTTCAATACATGTACGTGCGAAGAAGGACTTTATTCACACTTTTTGTATGCTTTGTGTTTAGTTTGCTTAGACAATAAAATATCAATTCAACTGAACTCACAATTACTATGCCATTAAACACACTTTATGGCTTCCCATGACATCTGAATAGGTTATGCCTAGAAGCATATGGCCCCCAGTGTGAAAACGTAAGATAAAAACAATTGGGATAAACTCGAAAGAAACGTGATAACAGACTATGTTGCTACAAGGCTGATAGCGAGAACTGTCCACGCGATATAAATGTACCTATACATATAACAGGCCACAGAAATATTTCTCAGAACAATAATAAAGGCCCTACATTTAGGATAAATCATAGGACTTCATTTTCCTCCACCTCTGCCTTGTAGACTACCCCTTCTGTTTTACATAATCCGTTCAGTGGGTACTTATTTTATTTCTACAATTGCACATGTGAACTATATATATATATATATATATATATATATATATATATATGGTGCTATGGATAAATTGCCTTCTAAATTACGCAAAATTGAAAATAACACTAACATCTCATTTTATCAATATTACACGTCCTGGGTATGACGATAAAGTACATCCGCGTCCAGGGTAAAACGATAAACTACGTCCAGCAGCAAGGACTCTGATCAGGAGGCTTTGAGTAGCGTAGAACCACCTCTTAATTGCTGATGTTCCCAGGTTCGCCCTAACCCGGAGTGGTAGCACCTGTTAGGGTCCCAGCTATGGGCAAATAGTTAACCCCGAAACTGAGGTAAAAAGCATTATAAAAGTGTAAAAATAGATTTTAATCGTCTTACCCTGGACACGGATGTAATTTATCGTCATACCCAGGACGATCATAATTTTAAGAGACTACCAAAAATGTAATAAAAATAACAAACTTTGATTTAAAATTTATCATTTTGGTGGGTGAATTAATATTTGCGATAAGTAACTTTCCATTATTTGGGGTGAATTAACAGAAAAGTTTCCGATTTTTAGCTACAGGGATATTTGATCTGCAATACAATGACATTCTATTATTTTTTACCTAAAAATGCTATGGATTTTCTTGTTCTGAGTATATATTACACAAAGTCATGTTAATAATCATTACAACAGTGATATAATAACCGAAAAAAAAAAAAAAAAAAAAAAAAAAAAAAAAAATCAATTTTCTTCCAAACTGGCATCTTTGAGATCTTAATCAGATTTTCACCCGGCAGATCCTTAAAAATCAATGTATTAGGCTACGAAATCCAAATTTTCTCTGGAATCAGAAAAAATAAATTATGACAGTTTTAAGGACATCTAATTAAACAGACTGTCTACATTTTTGATGAGGTATTGTTACTATTACATCTTTATTGCCATATTGACGGCATTTCAGTGACTTGAGCCAAAGACTTGTGAGTTCAATACCTGGCCACAGCAGATGTGAACAAAACTTGGAGAATTGAGTTACTAAAGAGAATTAACTGAAACGCAGATATCCAGAAAAGGCGGGGCACGTGGAACTAGAACAATATAACTCCCTGGACTAGATAAAGGGTTCGGTTTGAAATTTCAACGTATATCACCTGAAGGCGGCCGGAGCGTGAATATGATGAGGACAACAATCCGAACAATGCAAATAGTTTAAACAGATTATGTTGAAGTAGTTAGATAATTGCGTAATTTATTTTCAGTTTCATTTGAAGAATGTGTCGTTGAAGTCAAACAACAGACGACGGCAATGTCTATTACGAACCCTGTACGTTTTCTAATTTCCGACTGAATTTGGACAAAGCCGATATAAATTCTTTCTCGTAAAAACTATTCACTGAAACATTGCTTGTATAAGGCAATTTTTAAAATGCGAATTTAAACTAAATAAAACAAGAAATAATTATCAAAATATGCATTGAAAAATTGTGTTAATATTACTGATAATGTTGTAAGCAACACCTGCAAGTAATATAATTCAAACGATATTATAGCGAACGCATCGAAGAAAGATACCCCCATTTAAACAGTGTGTATTAAGACTATTGGCCTGCAGAAGTGCTTTATAATAACGTTTGAAATATATATATATATATATATATATATATATATATATAAGTGAATATTGACCGTTTTCTGTAGAAATACTAAGGATTTAACACTACAATCTTGCTAAATTCTCAATCCCATAACTATGAACCTTTTATAATTATATATACACAAAAAACGCTCTTTCGATTACAAAATAGTGATAACCCAAACATAAAGAAATGCAATCCAACTTTAGAAATCTTATAGAAAAACCTAAAAATAACTACTCCTAATAATTATAAAAGATAACTCGAAAATCTTTTTACCTACTCAAATGTAATATTATCCCCTATCGCTATCTTCCCTCCCCTACCTCTCAAACTTAGGACGCTTGTGAGTTAACGTACCTAAACTTTGACCGATGTTTATCATCGAGAAAATGTCCACACACCATTCAACATTAACTACCCGGTCCACCCAACACCAAACTGCTGTCAACAACTACTATTGTTTCACTTAGATACTCTATGTATATTTTGTAAGTAAATTTTTCTTCTCAAAAAATGGAAAAAGGAAGTGACGTTTTACATCCGGGCTTGCCTACAAACAGGATTGTTCATAACCATTTCCGACCCTCACCCGTAGATGTGCAGTTAAAATGCACTGAAACCAAGTTGCATCTTTGTTGTGAGTAAAATGGTTGTCTTTATGATAAAATTATAATAAATATATATATGCAAATGTAAAAGAACGAAGAATAAAATTCCAACGTTCAAAACGTTAATTTAAAACAGGATTCAATACAAAAGTAGAGCAATAAATATTTTTATTTATTATGCACTGTTACATTAGTAATTCTAATGTAAAAGTGCATACTATTTACATTATTCGGACTATTGTCCTCATCTCTGTCGCCATACTTATTACAACGTTTCGGCTGCTGTACGCTCGGGCCTTCTTCAGGTGGTTGGAATGTCGAACTGAACCCTTTATTTATTTCGCTCACTGGTGTAGACTGTTCTATTTCTACGTGCCATGTTTAATGGATGTCAGTTGTCAGTTATCTCCCGTTAATTCCCCTCTCCAAGTTCTCCACTGCCTTAACCGGTTATTGAACTCACTGTTTGGGTCCTGTCACTGGATCTAACAAAACCTTTATCCACTGTGCCATGTGTCCTTGAAGAAGGTCGGTGTGTACAACGGCCGAAACGGTGTAATAAATGTAGCGACAAAGATGAGGACAATAGTCCGAATAATGTATATAGTGTACATTATACCTCATCTCAAAAATATAGACAGATAGTAAAAGTGCATAATATATATATATATATATATATATATATATATATATATATATATATATTATAGTAGGCATTTATAAAGAGTTAATAGTGTGGGCTCTTTTGTTCTACTGATGTTAGATGGTAGTCAAGCCGAAAAATATTTCGTTAATTTTTACTATACGAAGTCTATCTTTCGAGGTGAATTTTTGTCCTATCGTTTTGATGTGTTTGAAACAAATCTGACCTTCAAAACCGTCGCAAATTATTCGTTTTCTAGTAATCATCCCCGGGAGTTCTGGGGTGTGGGAGCCACAGAATTTCCGTATTGAGGTAGTTACCTATGCCCGATTTGGTAGTTTGGTAATATTGAAGGAGTGCGTAAACCGTCGGTTTGTTGTGAGATTTGACCGCCTCTATTGCTGAGAAACCTTGCCTTTTTTTGTCTGTGTTTTGAACGAATCTGACCTCCAAAACCGTCGTAAATTACTAGTTGTTTTTTGTGGTTTTGTAGAGGATAAAGTAAACAAACAAGACCCATATATCAACAAATATGTATTAAACAACAAATTTACAAGTGACAAAGACATCAACATTTGTGTTTGTGAGTGAACGTAAAGAGTTTGTATTATTTGATGAATGTTCGTAGGTACGTGTATGCATAATGTTCACGGCGTCTTCCCACAAGTTGGGAGACGAAAATAACTTCTAAGAGCTAACATTGTAGATGTGTGTTGCTGAAAAGAAGAAATGAAAAAGATTATTTATTTCTGTATTTTAACAGAAAATGTGGCACAAGGCCGAAGTGGGGAATGGGAAAAAGGTCGGTCTTCTGTCTTAACTTTTAAACTTAGCTAGCCACAAACGCTGACCCAATCATACTAACAATATTTCTTGCACCAAAACAGCACATTCTTACTTACCTTTCTTACCACACCCACCATAATACCATAATGAAAAAGAGAACGAGGCAAGAAGTTACCCAGTATTTCTAGTGTAGGAAGAGTGACCCCTAGTGAATAATTAGGGAATTAAGGAGGAGCTAACTCAGACAGTTCTCCCGCACAGCTGAGAACTCCTGGTTCTCACCAGGTCTCTCATACTGATGGCTGGAGTTCGTAGGTGGTAACTAAAAAAAAAAAAGAGTTATTCCCGACGGTTTTGAAGATCAGATTCGTTCGAAAATCATGAATGACTATAGGAAAAACAAAAATTTCTCCTGAAGAGAGAGAGAGGTGTAATAGTTTTTAAAAAAAGAAAAAAAGAAGCCTAATTCGAACTTATAAAAGAATCATAAAAAATAAAAATAGAAAGTTTTGCAAATTTAACATCAGATTAAGTATCCCCCCGCACACATTTTATCCCTTGGCGCCGTCCGACTTGCGAGGAATTTTCTTAAATTAATCATAGGCAGAGTAAATTCATTTTAGTGCCGAGCGGCTGGAAAACTATCGTGTGAATATAAATAACAAATCATCTACATTTGTTTCAATTCCTTAGAAAAGTATTTACTAATTGTAAATATTACTCAATTTATTTGATTTTATTTTCGTGGCACCATCAAGTCATTTGTACTTTTACCGTCCATCATTTAATTATAAAATCGCTGAAAGTGTTTTCAATTTATTGTTTTGTGGATGTATTATTGGCAGAGTCACCGACTCACTTCTTCACCGCAAAAGCATTGTATTTTTTTATATTGATAGAACTCTGTTTGACACTAATGGCCGTTAATTGGCTGAATTTACATCTTTGCTAATATATAGATATATATATATATATATCATGTGGTGCATGTTCAATTTATATTACGCGAATCATTCATACGAAAAGCAGATAATGAAGTTAATGATATAAATGGCAAGAATCACTCTCGCAAACAAAATATATATATATATATATATATATAAAGAAAGACGTGTTATTTCATTTTAACGAATACGTTTTTGGGATTTTCACAAGTGCACAATTACTAAACTTTTAGTACATCTTAAACAACTCCACTATAAATATTAATGTGGCTTAAGCAAATAAAAGAATATGGTGCTATTACACTTTCGCACCCACCAAGATTTAAGGGCACACCTCCAAATCCTGTTGTCCACCGATCGCGAATAGGTTTGTTCACTACAACGGCTGTTGTAGACAATACAGTCTAAACTGACTGCTAGCAAACCATAATTACGGTACCAGTCAATGCAATTATCAATATTATAAAATTGTGCTCCAATTTTCAATATGGCGATGTCTTCAAAAACCTGTTGATTGCGAACACGTTGAACACCAGCCATAATTATTGGTTTGTAATAAAGAAGTGATGAATATAAGCAACGCAAAAAGGATAACCAACAGGAAAAAATATTTCTGGGGGAAAAAAATTACATCGCAGCGAAATATTAAAAGTGGGTGGGGTGCAAAAGTGACAAGAATATTTTCATGTTTAAGTAAAAAGTTGATCTCAGTATATAATAAAAAGTATTTGTTTTTTTTTTAACCATGATCGTTGTTTAAGGAGTGAAGAAAAGATGACGGCGCTGAGAAATTTTGCACCTCTATCACATCTATTTACCGACACACACACGTAGAGGGGTTAGCAGAGATAATGAAGTACAGAAACACATTTCTTTCTAAGCCACTGTACTCATATGTGACTAAATCTTAAGCAATTCCACAACAACCACCAACGTTTCTTGAGAAACTCAAAAGGAAGCAAACAAAAAAGAGAATAAAATTAAAAAAGAGTTACTAACTACGTTATTTCAAGATTTCTACCAATTCTACTAGTTTAGCTACATGTCTTTCTTTTCTATTTACTGGAGACGAACATTAAAAATGTAAGTAACTAGATCACTAATTCTTGCGAAAAAATGAAGAAATCTAAGTATTAGTCAAAGTTACTTCTTTTTAAAAAAATCTGGTAAACAATTGGCAGTATTTTAGAAAAAGAATTATTAAAAGAAAATGGTAACAAGAAATAAAATAAATTATTAAACCTACCTTATCGCTGATAAAGGGTTGTCTTTTGGAACCGTCAGGTAAGTTTGTCAAATAAATCAAACGTATTTTCCTTAAAAGAGAAAATGGAGTCATCTTTGTAAAAAAAAGCTACCAATTTGAAATACGCATGCGCGTCAGCTTATGGCGGAAAAATATGACATCCGATGCATTTTGGGGATGGAGAGTAGTTAATTTATTTTTATTTTTTTAAATTTATTTTTATTTACTTTATAAATAATTTCACCCCCCCAAACAAGGCGGATTATCACCAGTACGCAGCGAGTTACAAAGAATGAAAGTGATACTCTCCAGGAGTCTGGCATCAGCCATGCTGATGGCGGGCAAGGAAGTTTCTCTATAGTGGTTAAACGAGAGCAGTTTAGTTTTTGAGGCCATTACAATTTCCAAGTCATTTCCTGTCCCAGTTAAACACTGACTGGAGATTCGTTTCAAAAGCAATGGCCAGGTTAACTTTGTCAACTCTGACGGATTTCCTATTGAGACAGGGGTAAATGGTAGTGTCATCTTCATAAATCCCTATTTGGAAACTTTTGAATTCTGGGAGGTCATTGATGAAGATCAGAATCAGCGTAGGACTCGGAATAGAGCCCTGGGGGACACCTGAGTTCGTTTCAAAGGACCTGGAAGCGAGTCCGTTCAAAATAACCTTCATTTCACGATTTGATAGGAACGATTAGATTAACAATCGTTAATAATATTTCCTAATTTTACTTGTTACGGAAGGTATATTGGTTCGCAAACAGACATGGAATGACGGAAGAGAGTAAAAATATATATATCGCCAAGTTTATTTTCGTTAAAGAAAATACATCGACAAAACTAAATAAAAATTACCGTTCACTAGGCCAAATAATATCCCTACATTTTCAGACAAAGGGTAAGAAGAGAGTTGCCCTGAGAAGGAAAGTTTTGGTAGTGGTTGAAAAGTTTTGTTGGATGGTCGTTTTATTTTATGGCATATCAACTTCAGTGAGCCATTTAATGCCAAGAAAATGTTCGAAATAGATTCATAGCGACAGTTTCGTAAAAACAGGTGTGTATGTATACATATATATTTGAACCATTTTTCAATTACTCATATTTTGGGGTACAATCCAACTTCTATAGGAAATTTACAATCTTGGATGGTTTTATTTTCGTAAAAAGTTTTAAAAATATTTTTTCCTCAAAAATGTATAGCTGGTAATATTACAGTATTTACATTAGTCGGACTATTGTCCTCATCTTTGTCGCCATATTTGTCACAACGTTTCGGCCGTTGTACGCTCCGGCCTTCTTCAGGTGGTTGGAATTTCGAACCGAACCCTTTATTTCGATCACTGGGGTAGACTGTTCTAGTTCCACGAGCCATGTTTGATGGATGTCAGTTATCAGTTATCTCCTGGTAATTTTCCCTCTGAAAGTTCTCCACTGCCTGAACCGGGTATTGAACTCACACTCTTTGGGTCTGTCACTGGATCTAACCAACGCCT
>OZ038515.1:4044974-4087474 GCA_964036315.1 Acanthosepion esculentum | reverse complement strand
ATTGAAGTTCAAAATATTTAGATTTTGGCATTAAATAACCCATAGAGGTGTTGTTATGCCACTAAAGAAAATCAAGTAACCAACATATTTTTATCCCTTCCTCTAATTATATATATATATATATATATATATATATATATTATTTCATCAATTAGAGCATTATTTTAAATTGATGAAGTCTTTTTGAAGGACAAATTATGTTACATATTTTTTCCATTTTGTGTACTCAATTACCTCCCATTAGCCTGATATACATTATTATTATATATGAATATATAATATTGAGTGCTTGTAATAATAGAAAATAGTGCTCGATGCAATAGAACAGAGCTATAAACTATATATTAATAAATATACATTTTTTTCCTCACCAGTATCACCACTCAGAGTTTCATACACAAAGCAAAGTTCAGAATTCACTATTGTGTTGTGCCTGAAACTCAGTCATGCTACTAGTTAGGAAAAAAAAAAAATATATATATATATATATATATATATATATATACTATTTTAAAAACAAGGAATTTATTAATGATAATAGTCTCTAAGGACCTTTCGTCCAACATCTCATCAGGAGAAAATCATTGGAAAAATTGATAAATTAAACGAAAAGAACAGCAACGAAAATGAAGAGCAAAAAAAAGGGGGGGGAACACACTAAAATCAATAACGTATAAGTATATATACTTATAACGAGGGGAGGGGGAAATTGTGTGTAAATAATTAGCGAAGGACAGTTAAAATAAAATATCCCCCAACAAATTAAAGGACTTCACAAAATCCTTCTGCCGGCAAAGAGAAGGTTTCCGTAATCCTATACAGATTGATTCCAAAATCTTCAAATGATTGCTGGAACCAGCCTTGTGAATAATTTTGAACCACTCTTTTGTATACGACTTGGCACAGGCTATATTCTCTACTAGGTGTTGCGCAATAGCTGATTCCATATTTGTAGAGGGAAGATAACACACACACACATATATATATATATATATATATAACCTTGATGCTTCCTCTGTAGCTAAATAGTATAGCACATCAGGCTATATGATGGTTACATGTAGGATACAGATTTGATTCCTGTCAGAGGACACATATATTCTATGAAAGTTCTTGGACATTCAGGTTGGTAAATGTTGTTAATACTGTTTATTATAAACAGAGCATCTACTTAAATATTTGTAACTACAAAAAATAATGCATAAGCAGTATATATATCAAAATAATTGTCAGATTTAGTCCATTTCAATATATCTATATCTATATATATGTGTGTGTGTGTGTGTGTCAACAAGTATCTTATGAATAGGGGCCAGTAGCTTTCCATGAATATTTAAATGAGATCTAATTGAGCTATGGTCAGAAAGATGTAGGGTGAGTCTTTGTATCAAACATGTTGTAGTATGGCCTTTATAATTTTTTATGAATTTTGATTCCAATTCGTGACATACTTGTTGAGTACACAAGTATAATATCATCATCTACATGCAAAAGAAAGTTTAAAATAATGGAAGACTTATTAATAAAAACAAATAAACCAACACTCAATAATATCAACTAAGAACATGGACACAATATCTTGACCATGTTTTGAAAATGAAAACATATAAATACATACATGCAACAAACTATTTCTTATTTAACAGTTAAAATATTTCAACCTTGAAAATGGCTAAATGTATAGCCAAAAGAGCTTGGATAAAAAGAACATTCCGACAGATTTTATATAATTTATCATCTGAAAAGAAAAAATTATTAGATCACATTAGAAATTGTATAAAAAAACTAAAAGCACCTTGCCTGTTGTATTCAATGAAATGTGCATATATATATATATATATATATATGTGTTTAGAGTATCAAACTGGGTACTCAGTAAATACAAATGTGTGCAAGAATTGGCTCTAGTTAACACAAAAAGGCAGATTTTTCTTTATTTTATAATTATGTTGGTGTTTGCTCAGGTTCCATTTGAGGTGCTCCATTAGAAATTAGATTCTTCTGGTATGTTATGTTTCAACAATTTCCATTAGTGATTAAGGATCTTATGATCTTCCATACAGTTTAAATGTGATATCCTCCATTAAATGTCATTTCAGAAAGTTATTCTCTTTGTGATTATGGATACCCTAGCCATCCATACCGTTGTAATGGGATAAATTCCATTAGTAGCCATTGTTCATTTACATCACGACTTCAAGGCTTTCCCTTTTATGCTGTTTTGATGTTCCTGAGTTATAATTATGACCACATTTGCTTGTCAGCTATTATTAATAGGGAGAAGAAGATCGTGTTGTGCCAATTGTCCAGGAGCAGAGTACCAGATACCCTTAAAAAACATAATTTAAAATCTTGGCTTTCAACTGGGGCTCAAACATCAGCTTCTTGTACGGCTTTGAAATATGTAATTATCTTGGTTGTGTAGGACTGATCGATATTTTTTATGGCTTATCGACCTTTTTCAGGTCAAACCCAGTTAAAAGGATATATTTTATAATATGAATGTTGTTAATAGATCTTGTGAGTTGAGTTAAGTTGTCGAAGATCATGATGGAATTCGTCTGTGCCTTCAGAGTCTTCAACGTAGGGCATTGTTTTGAGAACAGTACTTGTTCTCTCTTATGGGAATGATTATTTTGTTAAAATTAGTCATGGTTAAAACCAAAATTAATTCTCTTGTGAAAAGAACAATTTGGTTTACAAGGCTTTGTTGAGGAGTGGGTCTTTGTGGCCGCTTGGTCAGGTTTTCAGATGTTTTTAGATGACATCATGTCTCCTACTGCCTGGCATTGTATCCCATATCTTGCACCCAAATTTTGCATATACACTGCTTGTCAGGGTCAGATAAATCTATGCATCAGCCTGACACTAGTCATTAGTGTATTTGCAAAATTTAAAGTTGGTTGCAGGATAAATCCTTTGACGTTTTCTTCAACTGTTTTACATATATATGTCTAGTCGCACTGAGGAGCTGTGATACAGCGAAACAGTACTGTCTGTGAATGACATAATTTAGCTCTTGAAAATACATTTCAATTGAGCACTGTGGAGTGATAAGCTCATTCTATAAACAACAGCCACCTGCACTAATGCAAAGCTCTTCAGTAAAATGAATGGAGCACTTTGGATGATTGGCATTTGTTTACTTTTATAAAAACAATACGCTAGATTTAGTTGTGTAACTCTACCGAGTGAAGATAGCTCTGGCTGACACCAAATTAGTTGTGTTTCAATCCTGGCTTGAGGCATTCGGAAGTCTAGTCGCACTGAGGAGCTGTGATACAGCAAAACAGTACTGTCTGTGAATGACATATATATATATATATATATATATCTGTTTTTTCTTTAATAAGATTTCTTGACTATTCAGGCTGATAAATGGAAATAAATAAATACATTGTACAAGAATATTACTGAACAACAAGTTGTTCTTTTTCTGAGAGCTTGCTTTTCTCTTTGGGTCTGTCTTTGCACAATATAATCACCTTGTTTTAAAACATTTCTCCCCACGTAAGGCCATAAAGCCGCTAAGCAGCATGGATTTAATATTTAATTTGCTGTGGATATTAAAACATGCAGATACGTCGTGGGATACACATGTGTGTGTGTGTGTGTGTGTGTGTGGATGTAGTAGTCTTACAGTGTTAGTATTTGAATAAATCAATAAGTATTAAAATTTTTATTCCACATTAACTAAAAGGGCTTTATCAGTTTTATTGCAATTTTCTACTTCCTATTTATGTGAATTAGGCTTCTCAGCCCTAAATAACATAAAACAATACGAAGCAAGAAAGACTATGCTCGACTAAAAGAGAAATGAGGTCTGCTTGTCGCACATTCAGCCAAACATTGAAGAAATCATGAAATAAGCTGCAAAAATAGTTGAATAGAAATATTCAAATAAAGTTCATATTTGTGTGTATCTTTTAAAAAAATCTGTGGTTTTATTTCATAACATTTAAATGCATACCCTTTAGAAATTTTGCTAAGTGTGCCGTGATATTTCCATTTGCTCGTTGGTTTGTCGTTACTTAAAAAGGTCAAGAAACACTATTCTACCTTCAGGCACAGTGGAGTAATAGATGACAGCTCAGATTGAGGAATTGGCAAGCCGAGTTTGAATTCCAGTCGAACCCATTATTGTAATTATTATCATTGTTATATTATTATTATTGCTATTGTCATATGTTTTTTTTTTTAAGCTTTTCACCCCAAGCAAGGCTGGAAGCCACTAGCATGCAAGGGGTTCCAGAAGAACGAGCAGATAGGAGTGAAAGAGGAAAGGATGTGGAGAAGGATGGATAGATCAAGGCAAGGGGTTACAGAAGATTTGGAGCGAGAGCAGATAGGAGTGTTAGAGGAAAGGATGTGGAGAAGGATAGTGGATAGATCAAGGCAAGGAGTTACAGAAGATTTGGAGTGAGAGCAGCTAGGAATGAAAGAGGAAAGGATGTGGAGAAGGATAGTGGATAGATCAAGGCAAGGGGTTACAGAAGATTTGGAGCGAGAACAGCTAGGAGTGTTAGAGGAAAGGATGTGGAGAAGGATAGTGGATAGATCAAGGCAAGGGGTTACAGAAGATTTGGAGCGAGAGCAGCTAGGAGCGAAAGAGGAAAGAATGTGGAGAAGGATAGTGGATAGATCAACGCGACTGGAGATGTCGATTGACATTACATTTGAATAGTTGGAGATTATAGCTATCAGGGAAACAGGAATAAGGAAGGCAGTTCCACAGGCGAGAGGTGCGAGATATGAAGCTATTGGAGTAGAAGAGACGTCTACATTTAACAGTTTCAACAGTGAAAGGGTGGGAGCGGGATGCCAGCCTCGTAGGACGCTTGAATTCATGAAGCTGTATAATTGTTATTACTGTTGTCACATATATCAGTGTTATTGTCAATATTTGTTTTTGTTATCATATATACCGGGTGTAACAGCAAAATTGTCCAAATTTAATAACAGCCAAATTGTTCAGTTGTTAATTAAACTTTGAAGCATTGTATCTTAAAAATGATTAAAGATATATTAATGGAATTCTTCAAGGTTTTTAGAACACTATTGGACTCTACTTTGAAAAACAAGAATTTATTTAGCTGATCCAGTTTTCCTCTCTACTGTTGCACCTTTTTTTAGCAGAATAACTCAAAGGTTTTTCAGTGATTCTTACGACAAATAGTGTCAACATCTTATCTGAAAACCTGGAAAAAAGAAACTCAATAAGTTTATTGATTTTTTTTAGATATTAAACATTTTGTGAGATGGACAATTATCTGATGCTGTTACAGGATTTGGACAAGTTTGCTTTTACACCTGGTATATATTTCTTTTAATTGAGTTCACTTCAAGCAAGGCAGTAATGTGTTATTTTTATTTTATATATATTCTGATACACAATTATTGCTACTCAATAGCCTTTACATAAACTGAAATATTACTGTTGCTACCCACCCAATAACGATTAGGATAATACAATAAATCCAAAATCTTGGCCTTGCTACTCATAATGCTTCTGAGGAGGCACTTCTGTGGAGGATTGGATAGTGGCTTGGATTGAGGAATACAGAGAGCCGAGTTCAAATTCCAGTTGAATCCATTACATTCACTTACGTGCTAATACCCTTGGGAAAGGTTTGAATCCTTTTCTTCACCACCCGTCTATGGGTAAATAGCAGGAAAGACTGAGTTCTGTATCCTTGGATGGCAACTGGTCTACTGCAGAAAGAAATGGCAACCTACTGTGGGAAAAAATCTGCCTTGTCAGTCATGTATTGAAAGATACATGATTCCCTAAGCGTGTATCACACATGGCACATAACTGACTGACTCTACCTCGAGTGTCTCTCGGGTTTTGTATTGGCTGAACTGAAGTAAAAAAAAATAAATAAATATATCAAAAATAGTTATAAATAACTGGAAATTGTTTTGCTTAAGCAACTGAGTCTGTTTTGTGAATTTAATATTAAAATTTGAAAAAAAATACCAGCATTGTATTAATATTTAACCTTTATAATTTCAATGTAACTGAACAAATCCAGAATTTTATCTTATATCACGTGTAGAGTTATTTAAAAAAATATTGTTATGTCATTAAATACCAAAAGTCGAAAGGAACCATTACCATTGTTGTAATATTTAACCTTTATGTTATTCATGATTTAAATAATCTTAAGCGTTAAGCTTATATTATTCGTGGAAATATTGAAAAAAATATGATGTTGTTATGAAAATAATATCTTTATTTTTTTCAAAGAAAAAAGAAGAAACTGCAATCTGTATATAAATAACTTTAATACACTAAGAAATCCACTGAAGATTGAGTATAAAATGGCATCCATGTAACTTGGAGTCTGGATAAATGATGTGAATCAGTCTATCTATCTATCTATCTATATGTGCATATATGTGTGTGTGTGTATTTCAGGTCATCATATCTGCTCAGTGTTTTATCTGTGTTCTCATTTATTTAAGACTTTTTTATATCTATCTATCTATCTATCTATCTATCTATATGTGTCTCAATTTATATCTGCCTATTTCAGTTTATATCTATCTATCTCAGTTTATATCTACTTATCTCAGTTTCTTTCTATCTCTCTATCTATCGCTCTATCTCTCTCTCTATCTCAGTATATATCTGTCTTAGTTTATCTATCTATCTATCTATCTCAGTTTATATCTATCTATCTATCTATCTCAGTTTATATCTATCTATCTATCGCAGTTTATATCTATCTATCTATCTCAGTCTGTTTATATCTATCTATCTATCTATCTCAGTCTGTTTATATCTATCTATCTATCTATCTATCTATCTGTCTGTCTCAGTGTAATCAGACTTATCCATGTAGTTAACTAGCTAGCTACCTATCATGCAACATATAGAGAAGAAACAAGCTCAGAGATGGAAACAGATATGAATTGGTTAATATACAAGCATAAAATGTGTGAAATGAAGAGTGATGAGATAGAAAGAGTAAGAAATGGATAGAATAGAGATAGATATTCCCAAAATAGGATAAAAATAAGCAGACTTAGTTAAGTATCCTGTATACAAATCATAATTCTCAAATACATTATATATATATATATATAGATATATGTGAAAAGTGTGTGTATATATATATATATATATATATATATGTGAAAAGTGTGTGTATATAAATATATATATGTATATATATATATATATATGTGTGAAAAGTGTGTGTATATAAATATATATATATATATATATATATATATATGTGTGAAAAGTGTGTGTATATAAATATATATATATATATATATATATGTGTGAAAAGTGTGTGTATATAAATATATATATATATATATAAATATATATATATATATATATATATATGTGCAATATATTATATATATAATTATTTATATATTATATGCGTGGTACTTATTAGAAAGCACTCAATATCAGAGATAGAGCTAACATATTTGGTTGGATTGATGTGAGTTTGTGTTTCTGGGTTTCACGCTTTTGCAATCATCAGACAAACTCTGACGATCACAAAATCACGATTGTCAGAGTTTGTCTGATGATCGCAAAAGGGTGAAACCCAGGGTCACAAACCCACATCAGTCCAACCACATATATATATATATATATATATATATATATATATATATATGCACACAGAGCCCAACCGAAATAATTTTTCAGTATATATATATATATATATATATATATATATATATGAGTTAATGCAATATATTTTTACATATCAAGTTGACAAAGTGGAAAAAGTTTTCTTGTGAGGCATTTTGTCCCTTAGGACTAAATTTTTTATGTTTGTGTGACTGCATATGTGTATGAATGAGGGATGCTGGGAAATTAGAATTTTTTTTTATTAATCAAGCCAATTTCATTTAGATTCTTTTTCTTTCCATCACTTTTGTTATTCGATAACGCACACTGCGATATCTGCTCTAGCAATATCAATCATTTCACCCAAAGTAAAGCGACAATGTCACTAGGACCCAGGGAGTGAAAGAGAATGAGAAAACTTTAGTGACGAGAAGTGAGGAAAAGGCAATAAAGTAACATGATCCATGAAGACAAAATATGGCATTTAAAATTTTGAAGAGTAAAACAGACGGACAGAAAAATAGATAAATATTTAATATATTAATTTTGGGCTAGTTTATCATTTGTTGTTTTTTTTTATTTTGTAAGATAACGATAGATAGGTAGTAGGAAAATCAGTGGTCCAAGATAGATAGATAGATAGACAACCAGACAGATAGATAGATAAGTATTAATTTTGAGCTAGTTTATCCTTTATTGTTTTCTTTTTGATTTCTTTCAGACAACGATAGATACACAGATAGATAAATAGATAATGAACGGTCCAAGACAGATAAATAGATGGTCAGATAGATAGATAAGTATTAATTTTGGGGTAGTTTTTCATTTATTGTTTTATTTTTGATAAAATGTCAGATAAAAAATAGATAGATAGATAGATAGATAATGAACAGTCCAAGATAGATAGATAATGAGCAGACCAATATAAGTAGACAGCTAGATAGATAGATAGATAGATAGATAATGAATGATCCTCGATAGATAGAAAATGAACAGTCCAAGATAGTTATAGATAATAATTGGTCCAAGATAGATAGATATATAGATAGTGAACAGTCCAAGATAGATAGATAGATCAATCCATAATAAATGGTCCTAGATAGATAAATAGATAGATAATGAATAGTTCAAGATAGATAGATTATTAAGAGTCCAAGATAGATAGATAGATAGATAGATAGTTAATGAATGGTCCAAGATAAATAGATAATGAACGGTCCAAGATAGATAATGAGCAGACCAAAATATGTAGATAGATAGATAATGAATGGTCCAAGATAGACAGACAGATAATTAACAGTCCAAGATAGATAGATAGATAGATAGATAGATAATGAATGATCCTCAATAGATAGAAAATGAACAGTCCAAGATAGTTAGATAGATAATAATTGGTCCAAGATAGATAGATATATAAATAATGAACAGTCCAAGATAGATAGACAGATCAATCCATAATAAATGGTCCTAGATAGATAAATAGATAGATAATGAATAGTTCAAGATAGATAGATTATTAAGAGTCCAAGATAGATAGATAGATAGATAGATAGTTAATGAACGGTCCAAGATAGATAGATAGTTAATGAACGGTCCAAGATAGATAGATAATGAGCAGACCAATATAAGTAGATAGATAGATAGATAATGAATGGTCCAAGATAGACAGACAGATAATTAACAGTCCAAGATAGATATATAATTAATGAACAGTCCAAGATAGATAGACAGATCAATCCATAATAAATGGTCCTAGATATATAAATAGATAGATAATGAATAGTTCAAGCTAGATAGATTATTAAAAGTCCAAGATAGATAGATAGATAGATAATGAATAGTCCAAGATAGATAGATAGATAGATAAATAAATAGATAGATAGACAGACAGATGGCCAGGCATAAAGTATTAATTTTGGGCTAGTTTATCGTTCATTGTATTTTTTTAAAATTTTGTCTGATACTGATAGTTAGATAGGCAGACAGCCAGACAGATGATTATTAATTTTTTGCTTGTTTGTCATACCCTGTTTATTTATTTTTTTATTTTGTCAGATAACGCTCCATAGATAGATAGATATGAAAAGACTGTGTGCGAAAAAAAGAATGAAGAGAATAAAGAATGAATGAAAGAAGTCTAGACAGATATAGACTGAAATAGATTGGCTTAAAACTTCTCTAGACAAGTTTATTCTGATTGGTCCATTTTCTTCTCATCCAAAATAACTGAATAGGCTTCATTTGATAATTCCCCTCCAAAGATAACAAATGTAATTGCTTTTCAATGCAGCTTCATTTTCCTGTTATGGATGCACTGATTTTTCTATGGCTTGAACTATTGAAAATTAGTACTTAGTATCTGCTGATTATGGATTCTTCTGGGCTTCCATATTACTCTCTTTCTTAATATATTGTAACCTAAAATAATATTAAGTATCTGTCCGCCTTTACAGCAGCAAATGTTGGACGGTCTCCCCAAAGATGAAGAAGAGACTCGAGGCAAATGAGGTATGAGTCTACAGAATGATGCCAAGGATATCATGGACCGAATGTGTGAGTAATGATGAGGTTTTGGAGAGAATGGAAACAAGGAAGAAGGTTATACTTAACATCAGTTAAAGGCAGTTGAAATTTCTGGGACACGCAATGAGAAAGGAGGGCTTGGAGAATTTGATACTCACAGTCGAACAACAGCAGTATGAGTCTACAGAGGGATGCCAAGAATATCATGGACCTTGCATGTGAGCAAAATTAAGGTTTTGGAGAGGATGCAAACAAGGAAGAAGCTTATACTTAACATCAGGAAAAGGCAGCTGACATTTCTGGGACACATAATGAGAAAGAAGGGGTCAGAGAATTTGATACTCACAGGTTGAATAGAGGGAAAGAGAGTCAAGGAAAACCATGTCATACTTAGCAGGCTTAAGCAAGTGGATGACAGAATATGGCCTGGGGTGAAGTAGCAAAGGGACAAAACTTATTGAGAGCTACAAGATATAGGGGGAAGTGGAGAGCCATGATCATCTACATGCTGAAGGGACATGGCACATAAAAAGAAGATCTGCTAATTATGGACTCTGCTGGGCTTCCATATTACTCTCTTTCTTAATATATCTCTATCTATAAAAGGCAGGATGTTTATATGTGTGTATAAGAAATGCACGGCCGCAATTTTCGACGGATTTGCACCAAAATTTACATACACATGCTCCAAGTTATCAAAAGGCCTTTGCATTTCCCAACTCCCATCGATAGTGGAAATAATCGATTTTTTCATGCTTCTACGGCAGTTTTCATGTAGTTTGCGGCCATTTTCTACTGACCAGAGTGAGAGACTATAGCTGGCTGCCACAAATAGGCAGATAGATTCTATTGGCCGGCATGGCAGCCAACAGCTAACTGACACGAATGTTAACTAGCATGCTAAAAAAAATCAATAGCTGCATTCGTCACAAGTGGAAAAAATTTAAATCTGCATGGCACTTTGCTCCAATTGGCTCATTCGCTTGCTTAAACTCAACTTTGATTCTGATTCCACAGAACTGGGTTGGGTGTGAAAAAATATTTGTTGTTAACATTCTTTTTTCATTCGGTTTTTCCAGTTACGAGTCCTTTTTTAAAGCTGATTGTTTTGTGTTCATTTTGTTTAGTTCTTTTTCGTAACAGATTTAATGTTTAGTATAGAGCTTAGAAAAAAATTGCAGTGTGAGATAGGCAAGAAGTAAGGCATGTAGCAACATCAGCACGGCAAGGGGAACTCCTTTAAAGGCAAGGAAGAGAAAAATATTTTAAGTCAAGTGATAGCGATTGCTGTATGAGTCGTACAATTTTTGAATCAAGCATGGGCAACACCGGACCATGCTGCTTGTTGTAATATAATAAAAAAATAATGTTAAGTAATAAAAATAAATATTCATTTTTTGATCATTTATAAAATTTGTTGGTATAAATTCCCTTTCTCTCATAGTTTTTGATTATAATATTATATCACTAATATCACTAATATCTGATAAAATATGAGACAACATTTTTTCCTACATTCAAGAACTGTCTATTCCCTTTTAAATTATGACAAATTACTGCCAGCTATTTAAGGGTTATGTGGTTTTGGGTCTTTTTTGAACATTTGATCTTCTTGTGAGTGTGTGAGGTTTTCTGCTGTCCCCTCACAAGTTGAGTATTTATTTAAATTCCTGTTATCCAATTGTCTTTTATTTGTGTATCCTAAGTGTAGTGGGAATGGGACATTCCAGAGTAGCCCATTTGGCATTGGTGATTCGGCGTGGCCGATTTGGCATTGCCAATTCAATGTGGCCGATTCGGCATTGCCAATTCAATGTGGCCGATTCGGCATTGCCAATTCAATGTGGCCGATTCAGCATAGCCAATTCAACATAGGAATTTTTCGGCAGAGGGACAATTAGGTGTCTGATTACTACTTTGTCATTATAGTCAAATTTGCACTCCCTCTCTCTGTCTCTCTCTCTGTGCCCCCTCTCTATCTCTCTATCTCTCTCTCTCTCTCATTTAGTAGTCAAATTAGTACTTTGTCATTATATGCTTGAATAGTCCAATTTAAGAAAAAGAATAGTTGGAGGCATTTATAAATTTAAGAAAAAGACTAGTTGGAGGTAGTTTTATATTATAATTCCTTCAGTGCAGAATGGATGTGACACATTTCTTGAAAAGTTGATTGCTGGATATCCAACCCCCAAAAAGCTAAAAAATATGGAGATGCTGATGAACAAATCAAAAACGTCATAATGGAAGTTGAATCAGTTGATCCTATTGAGTTCCCGAAGGGTATTACGAAATGAAGAAGTAATTTCTAAGATTAAATAACTTTACCAAGTTTTTTTAAATTTATTTGAAATACAATATATTTAATTTAAATTTTTAATTTACATTATTTCATTAACATTTTAATAGGATCCTTAATTCCCCAAATGAATAAAAAAACATATTGAAAATTAGGTGTTTTCAATGCTTTTATCCTTTTTTTTAGGTGTTGCCTCTGGTCAAAGACAGTGATGCCAAAACAGACTGATGCCTAAACGGCTGTGCCAAAGAGTCCAATTATTTTTCTGATGCTGATCACCCACACCAAATCACCAATGCCAAATGGGCTACACCAAAACTCAAGTGTAGTTGTGTTCACTTCCTATCTATGCCGGTGTTCCCATCAACACCTTTGAGGATTGATTCTTTCCTTAGTGGCTTTAAAGTTACCTTCTGGCTGAATCCTCAAGGCACTTAGGTCTTCTGATTGCTTTGAGGAGACACCAAAAACAATGGTTACTTTTCTGTTTCTTTGGGTGAACCCAGTATATATTGGGGTCATCACAAATCAACTCTTCTTAGGCCTGGGGGTGAAGTAGCAAGGGACAAAACTTATTGAGAGCTACAAGAGATAGAGGGAAGTGGAGATCCATGATCGCCTACATGCTGAAGGGACATGGCACACAAAAAGAAGATCTAATTATGGGCTCTGCTGGGCTTCCATATTACTCTCTTTCTTAATATATCTCTATCTATGAAAGGCAGGATGTGTGTGTGTGTGTGTGTGTGTGTGTGTGTGTGTAACGAATGCATGGACGCAATTTTCGACGGATTTGCACCAAAATGGACATGTAGTAGTCTCTAAGTGATGATATTTCATCACAGATAAAAACAGAAATTAGCAGTGGTGATGATATTTCTTCACAGCTGAAAATAGAAAAACTTGGAGAGGATGCAAAGAAAGAGGAGGCTTATACTTAACATCAGGAAGAGGCTGCTGAAGTTTCTGGAATATGTAATGAGAAAGGAGGGCCTAGAGAATCTGATACTCACAGGTTGGTTGGTTTGTTGGTTGTTTGGGGTTTTATGGCATATCAACCACTATGGGTTATTTTTTTTTTTTTTTTTAAGCGTATCACCCCAAGCAAGGCTGGAGGCCACTATCCCGCAAGGGGTTATAGAAGGGTTGGAGGAAGAGCACATAGGAGTGGTAAAGGAGAGGGTGTGGAGAAAGAGAAAGACAGTGGGTCGATCAAGGCAAGGGGGTTACAGAAGATTTGGAGCGAGAGCAGATAGGAATGAAAGGTGAAAGGATGTGGAGAAGGGAAGTGGATAGATCAAGGCAACTGGAGATGTCGATTGATGCTACACTTAAACTGTTGGAGATTGTATTTGTCAGGGAAACAGTAATAGGGAAGGGAGTTCCACAGGCGAGATGTGATGCCAGATCCAGTATTTACTAAATATATCAAAAACGTATAGCTGGCAACATCATTGTTTCAAAAACGTATAGCTGGCAACATCATTGTTTCAAAAACGTAGAGCTGGAACATCATTGTTTCAAAAAAATGTAGTTGGCAACATCATTGTTTCAATGTGCTGGAAAAGACCTGGAAGTTCACTATTTTCCCATAGCTGGGACCCCAACAGGTGCTACCACCCCGGGTCAGGGTGGACCTGGGAACACCAGCAATTAAGAGGTGGTTCCACGCTTCCTCAAAACCTCCTCATCAGAGGCCTTGCTGTTGGATGCAGTTTAACGTCGTACCCAGGACGGTCACAGGTTGGCTAAAGGGAATGAGAGACAAGGGAAATTAATGCATGACATACCTGGCAGACTTAAGCAAATGGATGACAAATGGATGAACATTGAGAGCTACAAGGGATAGGGAGAAGTGGAGAGCCATGATCACCTATGTCCTGAAAGGATACAACATATAAAAAGAAAGATATATCAAAGGATTTTTATATATTGTCTTTCTTTATATTTTGGAAATATATTTTTGATGTTTTATCATGGACCTTGTTCAACATCATTTTAAAGTTTCTTTTAGTAATTTTTATTTTTTTTTAATTTTATCACTCTTTTTTTCTTTCGTTCATTTTGAAATTGTAGATTTCTCCTTTATCCAGTATTTTTATTACAACAAATTCCTCTAAAGGTGAATTTACTTTGATACTTATTTCTGTCCATATCGACATATACACACTTGTATATCATTATAATGGGGCCTCACATTGGTGAGGGGGGCCGGTGTGCAAGTGAAACCGTTGAGAGGAAGGCCCCGAAACGGTGCACATTCTCTCCTGATGACCCCAATTTAAATATAAATTTGAGAGGAACATATCAAAAGAGATGTCCTTGGAATTCATATTCATATCTTTTTTCCCACAGTATGTTCAGAAGCAATCTTAATCGGTCACCATAGTTAGTAATAACACTATTTTTACTCTATTTAAATCTATCTATCTATCTATCTATCACAACTTATTCATATCTATCTACCTATCTATATCATCTTGATCATATCCATCTATCTACCTATTTTAACTTGTTCATATTTATCTAGTAGACCCCAGTTATACCATCCTGTATATGTGTTCCGCATGGCACTTATCCATAGTACAACATTTTTCGTTGCCTTGTATTGTCCTCAGGATGAAGGGTCGGTAATCTTTGATTGAATATCAGAGAGGACTGACAATATCCTCACCAATTTTCCCTTGGCCAACTTTCACATATGCGGTGATGTCAATGTTAACCATAAAAAGTGGTTAGTTCACTCTAACAATACCAATGTGGAAGGCAGATATGTTTTCTGGCCCTTACTTCCTTCAGAACTGCCTGCAATCGCTGGAAGAGAGTCCTGTAAAATGCAAAGTGCAGCTTTGTGCAATTTGTCCAGGCCAAGGCTGAAAAGAAACAAATTGAATCTCGCGAATTCTGAAGATCACCAACCAAATTCTGAACAGAGGCAAAACGGCTGTGCCCACTAATAAATGGCCCCAAGTTCATATCATCCTTAACAGACAAGGTGAAGCTCTTCGCCTCAGTCTTTGCTTCAAACTTAATGTTAGATGACAAAGGCCATCCCCTCTCCAACTTTCTACACCTCACTGAGCGCAATCTCAGTAATATGCTCATTTCAGCAAGAGAAGTCTCTAGATTTATAAAAAACCTCAGCCCCCAAAAAGGCCACTGGCCGAGACAAAATTTCAGTAGTCATCATTAAGAATATCAACCCAGAATTATCCCCAATTCTAGCAATGTTATTTAACTACTGCTTGAAGGAGAAATCATTCCCATGCATGTTGAACATGGCAAGCATATGCTCAGTTTTCAAGAATGCAGGAAACCAATCCTTCCCCTCCCAGTATAGACCTGTTAGTCTCCTCAGTAAGCTTTTTGAGGCCTTAATTAAGAAGGTCATTGAGCACCTCGATAGGAACAACCTCTTGTGCGATGAGCAGTATGAGTTTCAAACAGCTCGATCCTCTGCTGATGTACTAACTTCCATTACACACACAATATGTGAGGCCCTTGATGAAATACATACTGCGAAGACCATACCATTAAATATCTCAAAGGCCTTCAACATGGTATGGCACAAAGGTTTGCCACACAAGCTCTCCAGCTATGGAATCACTGGAAGGGTTTTCTCTATTGAAGGTAGTTATTAACGGCAAGCCCTCTGAGGCCCTGGTGGTCAACACAGGCCTCCCCCAGGGTTCACTTCTCAGATCAACCCTCTTTCTGATTTAAATAAATGATCTACCTAAGAATATACTTTGATCATTTGTAAATGTTTATACCAAAGATACAATGATATATTGGTGCACCTCTAAAAGTTTTGATGATCAGAGATTCGCAGTTAACTTCACTTCCAATCTAGCACTAAAATCTGGGGAAAAACAGGCTGGTTACATTTAATGCATCTAAATCCGAACTGGTTACATTCCCTCACTGCTGATCAGACCCCTGCCAGGCATGATGAATGGATATCTAGCTCGCTGATTGGTCAGTTTCGACCAATCAAATCACCCCCACACGGCAGATCTATTTTGGCGCCAACTCAGTCAGAGCCTGTCACATGTCACTGACCTCAAGTAAAATTCTTATGTACGATCTATTGCTAAAGATGTGTGTAAAATGATCAGCCCCCTGAACTGTTCCATGCTATCCTCTAACTTTTTAAGAGCCAGATCAGTCCGAAAATGGAGTACTGTTACCATACTTGGTCAGGAGCTAACCAGACCTCATTTTCCAGTCTTGATAGAGTTGAAAAGCATCTCCAAGTCCATGTGGGAGAAGAATTATTTCCCACTCTCCAACCTCTCTCCCACAAGTGGGATGTGGTGAGAATCTCACTGCTCTATCCTGACTACCATGGAAAGCACTTGGATAAACTGCATCGTCTGGTTCACCAGGACTGACCTTCACAACTAGGACCCGCCATGCCACTTACATAGTAGCAAACCACCCACATTCCCTCTGTATTCAATAAGCAAGAAATTCTACTCAAAGAGCTACTTTCTGTGAGCTACTGCCCTGTAGAACAGATTCCCAAGAGGATGTTTACTCAATTGCTAAAATTTTAACCTGTTCAAGTCTAGTCAAACATTATCTTCCCCTCCTATGCATATAAACTACCCCTTATCATAACCCTCTACCTCAAGTGGCCCCCGAGCCTTGTATACAGTGAAACTTACTGTAAAAAAATCTATCTATGTCTGTTATATCTATATATCTACCTATCTATCTATCTAAATGTCTTTTTATTCATATCTATCTACCTATTTCAACTTGTTCATATCTATCTATTTATTTTAACTTGTTCCTATCTATCTATTTTTCTCAATCTGTTTTGATATATCTATCTATCTATTTATCTCAGTCTGTTCATATCTATCTACCTATCTATCTATCTAAATGTCTTTTTATTCATATACATTTATCGAAATTTTTTAAAATTCATATCTATCTATCTATCTTTGTAAATATGTCTTTTTATTCATATCTATCTTATTTATTTTCTAAACCTCTCTTTTCTTATCTTCTATGTTCCTTTACAAAATTATTTACCTGTTTATCGTTAACTTTTTAATTTTCCGCACTTATGTTTCCTTAGCCTAAATCATGTCTGATTAAAAATAACTTAAAAGAAAAAAAGGAAAATTATATTTTGCATAAATAAGTAAAAAATAAAGAATACTCACATAAAAGAACTGAACTTTCTTTAAAGAAATTTTATGCAAAAAGCAACTTAAATATTTTTTTGCCAATCTTCACATTTTAAATGTATTCTTTTAATAGCCATTGTATGAGAATACAAGAACAGAAGACAATCACGATTTAAACGAACACAATCAGCAAAATAATTTCACAGAATTGAAAATGACATTCATCATTGCCTTTTTTCTGTGTCGATTGTTTTTCAGTTTAGATTTTAAATAAAACTATTAGGAAGGTTTATGATTATTTAATGATGCATAAAATATATGATTCATGAAATATATGTAAATTACATAATGTATAATTTTAAAAACATACATAAATATATACATTTGTATAACTTCCTCTCATCCAATTGTCTTTTTTTTATATATCCTAAGGAAAATGGAAGCACCATTTCAGCTATTGCTCAGATACAAAAGTAGCATGTTGACAGATATGCAGTGTGATAGGTCCTGATCTGGCATCTCATCTACAGTCACTTTCTCTCAGATGTGCAGTGGCATCCCTCTGTCTTTTCTACAAATATTTTCAAGGCAACTGCTCTGACGTTCTACTTTCACTGGTACCCAAACTGCATGAATTTAAGGTTGGCAACTCAGTCCCACTGGTTCACAGTCAAAATGGTTAAATGTAGCCATCTCTTCTACTCCAACAGCTTCTTATCTCGCACCTCCCGTCAGTGGAATTCCCTTCCTCTCACTTGCTTCCCTGATAGCTATAATCTTCAAATATCCAAATGTAATGTCCATCGACATCTTCTGATGCCTTGACCTTGATCCCTGTCCTTCTCTTTATCCTTTCCTCAAACACTCCTCTTTACTCTTACATTCACTCTCTGTAACCCCTCCCTCTTTACTCTTACTCTCTCTCTGTAACCCCTCCCTCTTTACTCTTGCTCTCACTCTCTGTAACCCCTTGCATGCTAGTGGCACTCCCCCCTTGTCTAGGGTGAAATGCTTTAAAAAATATATGTGAATAAAAGTGCTGGAGAGTGCCTGGGCGGACAGAAGTCTTAAGTTGAAACTTTGTTGACTTTGTTACTACAGACCCCCTACTTACAAATTTTGACGTTAAGTCTAGTTGGATTCACTTCCTGCTTATGTTGGTGTGTCCATTGACATTCTTTGAGGCTTGGTTCTTCACTTGCTGTCTTTGAGGTAAACTTCTAAATCAGCCCTCACAGCATTTAACTCAGGTGACACCAAATACATTGCTTAATTTGGTATCTTTTAGGCTGAGCCCAGTATGTACTGGAATCACCAGAATTGATTGGTTCATTAATTGCTTGTTTTTCTTATGGTTTATTAATCTTTTGTAGGTTATTTAAAGCGAAAACATATTTTGGATTGTAAGAAATTTTTTTTTTTTGGAGAGAATATTTTTTGAGAATAACATTTCTCCAGATAAAAGTTCCACTATTTAACCTATAGCTGGGAAGTGAAGAGATGGTTTTATAACTTTCATAAGAGCCACCACAGATCAGATAGATAGATAGATAGATAGATATGAACAGTTTGAGATAGATAGATAGGAACAGTCTGATATAGATAGATAGTATAGATCAAAACAGACTGAGAAAGATAGATAAATAGGTAGATAGATAGATAAATATGAACAGACTGAAATAGATAGATAGATAGATAGATAGATAAGAACAGACTGAGATAGATAGTATAGATCAAAACAGAATGAGATAGATAGATAGATAGATAGATAAGAACAGACTGAGATAGATAGTATAGATCAAAACAGAATGAGATAGATAGATAGATAGATAGATAGATAGATAGATAGATAGATAATGAACAAGTTGAAATAGATACATTTTTTTACAGTAAGGTTCATCATATACAAGGCATATACAGGTTATGTCTGTAGTGATTTGGGAGACATTCTCTTGGAAGTTTGTTCCACAGGTCAGTAGCTCATGTGAAGTAGTTCTTTGAGTAGAATTTTTTGAGAATAACATTTCTCCAGATATAAGTTCCATTATTTAACCTGTAGCTGGGCAGTGAAGAGATGAATTGATACCTTTCCTAAGGGGCACCACAGATCAACTCTAAGATCAAAGGTTCTTGATGGACATCATTTTCAGCATGAGGATCAACTATTTGCAAATTATGGATACACATTGTTTCCCATATTTGATCTCAAGGTAAATGGTGATACGATAAAAAAGAAATTATGTAAAAGCAAAATCTTTTTTATCAATCTTCATATTCTGAATGTATTCTTTTAATCTATATATATAAAACAGAGAGGATGTCTGTGTGACACTCTTTCTGCCGGTCTATCTGTGTGATATCTTTTCAGTTGAGATTTTTCCAACTGATTTTGTCCAAACTTGGCACATACATTGTACTGTGTAAGCGATAGGTCCTTAGTGTAAAAAAAATTGATAATTTTTTAAAAAATCAATAATCGATAAAGCCGGTCAAAAATCAATAAATTCAACTTTTTTCCTCTGATTTCTCAGTATGTAGGTTACTTACAACATGACGAGCTCAATGATATCATATTTTTATTTCTATGCCACTGTGTTTAGTGAAAAACTGCAAAAAAACGAAAAATCGATTTCAACACAAATTTTAACCTAAAAACTCCCTCAATTTTCAAGCAATCTAATACAAACTTCACTCAATTGTAGGCAATAATAAGTTGATTATTTAACAGTCATTTAACTTGACAATTGAGTCCACCCATATGGTGAAAACCCGAATAATTAGCAAAAAATTTGTTCATATTTTTCATTAATCTTTGAACCAATTTTCATCAAACTTAACAATTGCTTTATAAATGTATCCTCTTTTACATCCCCGGTAGCACAGTCAAATTGAATTTCAAAAACATCAAAGTAATTGTGGTCTGAAGTGGGTCCTCATGTTGCTTGTTTTACCCCTTCATGTCCTCAGCTAACTTTGATTAAATACAGACTACTTCTGTTATATCAGTAACTGCATTAATTCAAAATGTTTTTTTAATGAAAGTACTTTAAAGTAATTGAAGAAGATAGACTCTGTTACATCTAAACATGATGCTGTTTTTGCTCCATTCTAATTGAATGCTTTTTCTAATCGACCAGCTGAGTATGGCTGCTAGTATCTTTTAAATGAGAATTCAGGAAAAAAAATAAAATCACGATTTAAATGAATCAAAGTGACAAAATAATTCATCCATGCTTAGAATATTGCTGCCACATATGGTCCAGTGCCCCTGTTATTTACCTTGATGTCTTTGATAAAATCCAAAGAATAATCAGTAATATTATTGGTCCTGATCTAGTGGCATGGCTTCAGTCACTTTTCCACCACCCTAAGTTTGCCTCACTGTGTCTTTTCTATAAATACTTTCATGGAAATTGTTCTGATGTGCTCTTCACTATGGTACCTAGACTTTTTTAATTTAAGCACAGTTCAAGTGATTAGATGCTAACAGTTTCTTTTCTTGCACTCCTCATGTGTGGAACACCCTTCTTGCTCCTTGCTTTCCAGCCAACTTTAAATTCTATGTCAATCGGTATCAACTGTCCTGTTTAATCTTTTCTCTTCCCACTCATTATTAATGTTTCTGTTCCTAATTCTTCTACACCCATAACCCATTGTGTCTTAGTGGCTTTACTGCCTTGCATGGGGTGATACCAATTAAAAAAAAGAAGCAGAATTGAAAGTGACATTTACTATGAATTGCCTTTCTTCTGAGTTGATGATACCTTAGCTCATATTTATAAAAAAATTTTAAAGCGTTTATGATTTTTAAATCTGGCATGAAATATATAATTTTTTAAATATATTGTTATGAATAATCAAGAGTGGTCTCCCCTTGTTTTGTTGCTCTCCTCTTTGAGAGAGCTATTTCTGTTTACAGGGACTATAAAAGGACACTATATGCGAGCCTTGTATTCTCAGATGAATAAAACTTTCTGAAAGCCTACACCTGCATACCTTTGTCATTACATATACATTAAATAAATAATGCATAGTTTTTAAAACATGTAAATACATAAATTTATAATTTGTGAAATATGTACAAATTATAAAATGTGTAATTTCTAAAACATACATAAATTAATAATTCTTAATTTATGAAATATATATAAAATATATAATGTATAAATTTTATATAAAAAATGAATACATAATTTATAATTTATGAATAATTTTTAAGTCATACTTAAATAGATATTTAAAATTTATGAACTATACATAAAATATATAATGTATAATTTTGAAATTATACATGAACATGTAATTTATCTCTATATATAAAGTTGTAGTCTCTGTCTGTTTGTTATTGAACTCCTTCCGAGGGTTTTGGAGATAGACCTCCATAATCATATATATTCTGAAACTATATTACCCATGGTACTTGGATAATTATATTTCATTTTGATCAAATGGGGTTCCTGGAAGGCACAAACCTCCAAATGAATTTTTTTTTCCCCTTTGATTTAAATTAAATTTAAATTTGAGCAGGGGAAAGACTTCTATACAAAATTTACAAGGAGAAAGCCAGAAGATGGTTGTCACATTTGCAAGATCAAAATAAGACAATATGGATGTCAAGTCGAGCAAGAAATTAGCAATCAGTGGATAGTGTCTTACAGGTAAGATGATAGCAATTTCATTTGTAATATGATGAGACCTAGATGCCAACCTAGTACTGCGCTTAAATTTGTGAAGTTGTTGGAAAATGGGGAAAGGTTATCAGAACAATTACAGTGAATATATTAACAGAAGAGATAAAGAAAAGCCGCATTACAGTGATGAGAATGTAACTGAAACCAATATGCCAGGTCAGGATCACTAACATTGCACATTCTTCTTTAGCTTTTGTCAAGAATCTCTAAATGCATAGCAGAAGCACCAGCTGATATATAGCAGCAATATTAGATACATAAGTAAATAATAGCCTTATAAAAGTGCAAGCATGATTCTGAGGCAAAAAAGTGCATTTTTTTTCAGTCACATTCCAACTGCCATAACGTAGCCAAAGGGCTTTTTTTTTATAAATACTTTTGTGGTAATTATGAATTTAAGTTCAGTGCTAGATTGGTTGTTATGTCTCATCATTTTACAGTTGGAATGGCTAGATGTAACCATAAATTCTACGCTAACAGTTTCTCCTCTCACACTTCTCGCTTGTGGAACTCTCTTCTGGATTTTTGCTTCCCAGCCAACTTTGATCTTCAAATATTTAAATACACTGTCAATCTTCTGTCTTCTTAATTCTTCCTCTTTTATTGTTCTCTCTGCTTAATAATGTTCTTTTTTCGCATATTCTTTCACATTCAGTAACTCCCTGCATCTTAGTGGCTTTATTGCCTTGCTTGGGTGTTGTAGAGTTATTTCCGCAGTGGAAACTGTATTTGGACTAAATTCGGTCCTAAATAGGTTCAACGTACAAAAACGTTAGGAACTTGTTATAATAAGTATTACGCAGAGTAATCTAGTTGTGGTAGCTGACTACTTTCGTATTCGACTCCCACTCGACCCTTACTGACTCCTACTTATATTAGGTGGGAGAGTCTATTATCTATAGACTAGGTGTCTTTCACCATTAGGTGGGAGAGTCTATTATCTATAGACTAGGTGTGTTTCACCATTAGGTGGGAGAGTCTATTATCTATAGACTAGGTGTCTTTCAGCATTAGGTGGGAGAGTCTATTATCTATAGACTAGGTGTGTTTCACCATAACATTGGGTGAAATGATTTTTAAAAACATACCATGGATGAGACATGTAACCAATAAGGAATTTTTAAGTAAAATGACAAACAAAAAGGACACTTGTATTTAGAATCAGAAAGAGGTAGTTGATATTTTGAGGCATAAACGAGGAAAGATGGCTTGGAGAATTTGATACACATTGAAGACAAGGTGAGTAGGGAAAATCAGTAAGTAATCAACCGAAAAAGCTTGAGTACATGAACATGAACTGGAAGGGATAGTAAAGGGACACATGTTGCTTAGAGCAGTGCTTCTCAAACTATCTGATATGGCGGACCAGCATTTTTTTCCCTCAATGTGTAATATTTTGTAGTAATAATAATAATTATGCTGAAAACGAAATATATATAATAAAATGATGTCCTCAAGGACACATGGCACAGTGGATAAAGGCGTTGGTTAGATCCAGTGACAGTCCCAAAGAGTGTGAGTTCAATACCCGGTTCAGGCAGTGGAGAACTTTCAGAGGGAAAATTAGCAGGAGATAACTGATAACTGACATCCATCAAACATGGCTCGTGGAACTAGAACAGTCTACCCCAGTGATCGAAATAAAGGGTTCGGTTCGAAATTCCAACCACCTGAAGAAGGCCGGAGCGTACAACGGCCGAAACGTTGTGACAAAAATGTTCGACAAAGATGAGGACAATAGTCCGACTAATGTAAATACTATATATAATAAAAGTTGACTATTTTTTATCTTCCATCGATTTTGCAAAAAATAATTCAGTATCAAAACATATAAAAGTAATAAAAAAAATAAGCAGTTTCTTAATACAGAAACAATAATGACATAACCTTAATCTTTATAAATGATTCCTTAACATGGCCTGGACACCGGCCTTGTACGGGTAGCCGATGGTTCACATACTGGCACCAGTCTGTAGACCACCACTTTGAGTAGCACTGCCTTAGAGCATTTATTTTCAATAAATGTTCACTTAATGCAAGACCCGAGAGCCACTCAAAGTAGAGGGTTACTGAATTAAGTTTTTGTATGGATGCAAGAGGATGAAATAAGTGGGAATTTTGAGGATGTGTAGTTGACATTTAACGGTTGACCTTACACTTGAAGAGGTTAAGATTGTAGTGATCTGAGATGCATACTTTTGGGAGCCCGTTCCCCAAAGTAGCGGTTTTCAGGAAAAGTGGTCTGAGTAGAACTTTCTCCTTATCAATGGAATACAAAGGAATGAGCATGATTTTATCCTGCATACATTTTTACAGCTGTAAAGGTCTGAACTGATGAAACTAAGAAACTAACAAATGTAGTTTGTCTGAACATTTGCCATGGAAATAGTGACAGATTAGCAAGAAGCTTGTGATGTTGTGTGAAAAAGTCTAAACGTTTAAAAATAATTCATTGCACACAAGGCTACATAAAATGCTTCAGTCTCTGTCATGGTTAGAAAGTAAGGATTGAGCAGCTACAAAGGATAGGAAGTTGTGGAGAGCCATGATTGCCCATGTCTAAAATACCTAAAAGAAGTAATTTTTATGATATTGATTTTGCCACAGATATTCCGTTATTCAAATATGGTGTCTGCAGATTTGAATTCAAATTGAGGGGCAGTTTTGTGTAAGTTGGCTTGCCTGCTCAGATCTCTATTGTTTACACAATTCCCAACAGATAACACTTCCTACCCAGTCACGTATACATTTTTGTATTCTGGCTGAGCAGATTGGCAGCATTCATTCCGATGACTGACAGGTGGATCTCTATTTCGGCAAAGGCATCATTTCCAATTCTGCTGTCTAATATCTTTGCTTTAATATAGTTTGTTCCGACAGAGTTATTCCGAACTTCTCATGAATATTTTATGCTCTTTCTTTTTTGTTTATTCAAGCAGCCATTATAACAATTATTATTACTAGTTGAAGTACCTACTGCTGCTGACCAAATGTCAAGATTTTGGTCAAAGCCAGTTATACAAAAAATAAAATGACCCTTTCATCTTGAAAATTAATCTTTCATAACTTCTGACATCAAGGTGAAACAAATAGAATACTGGCACTATTTAAATATAGTGGGCCACTCATAAAAAAAATAGGGAATATTTTTTAGGGAAATAGTTTTGTGGAATAGAATTCTTCAGATCTTCCTTGGGGTGCATCACTTGTCAGAATAAAAAAATATTGATTTGTTATCGATTTTGGAGGTGGGAGGTTCTGTTTATAATATCTGTACAGTGTCAAATCGATCCTTGACTTTTACAGAATTATTGGCCTCAGGCTAAGTCACTTAGCTGTTATTTACAAATGTCAAGTTTGAAAATGTGCTAGAATCATTGATATCTGTACATTTTTAAAAATTTTCTGATTTTTTAAAACCTTTTTAAACATTTTTAATACTTTTAAAAACCTTTTTCCGTATGTAAACGTGCAAACATTTAAAGTTCATTATTATTTATCTTAAATGAAGAATAAATGGAAACATAATTTTATTATTATATTATGTAAATTTTTGTTCTTTAATTAAAAATGGACATACAGTCACCTACAAAATTATTCATAGAGTTATTATTAGCCTTTGCAGACTTTTTTGAGAGGAGAGTTACAAAAAGATTTCTTTTAAATAACGAAATAATGAATACAGTTAATAACAAAATTATTCTGATACCCATCAATTTTTAATACTTTTATCCATTTCTCAGAATCTAATGCCCATATGATGCCAGATTTTTTATATGTTAAAAAGCACAAAAAAGGAATTTAAAACTCAATTTTCAGAACAATAGGTCAAATATAACAAATTTGACAGGTGAATTCTTCAAAAGAGGAAAGGACAAAGTTATTCATATAGTAGAAAATATCATTTTAAATTGATTGACTTGTGTAAGTATAAATAATTTACATAATTATTTTATTGGTGAAGCCATGTAGATTATTTATTAAGTAGAATATTTGTGATAATTCCAGCAAAGAACATCACATTGTGCATAGAGTGTCACCATTGTTATTATTATGTTAACAATACAATTGGGAAGACAAAGGAGCTTAGCGTTGACTTGAGACAGAGGATTTATTAATTTACACAAGTCAGGAAATACTTAAAGCACTATTTCAAACCGGTTAGCTATCCCTAGATATTTGGTACACTCTGTTATAAAGAATTTTAAACAGTTTGGCACAGCAGAGATTTTGCCTGGGCATGGAAGAAAATCCAAATTGTCACCAATAACTGCATGAAACCTGGGTCACAAGGTTAATATAAACCCAAGAGTTGTTTTGAAAGTCATCACTTAAAGTTTGGATACGATTGGTATCAGTGTAAGTACTTGCACAATAAAACATTGTTTAAATAGAGGTGGGTTGTATGGAAACCGACCATGATGAAACCCACTTCACAAACCATGTCACATTGTTGCTCGGTTTAATTTTGCTAAAACGTTCTTGGACAAAGACAATTGCTTTTGGGAACTATGGAGCTTTTTGGACATAATGATGTACAGAAGATTTGACGCGAGAAAGGTCAGACTTTCCTCTCAAAGAACATAATTACAATATTGAAATATGAAGGCAGCTCAGTGATGTTTTGGGGTTGTTTTAGTTCAAGGGGGACTGGACAATTAATTGCAATGAGAGGAATAATGAAATCTGCAGACTATATCAAAATTCTGGATGAAAATCTGCATCTATCAGCACTAAATCTTCAGCTAGGTCAGCAATTTACTTTCCAGATCCCAAAAATATATCTAAATCAGTGACTGCCTGGCTTCAGAAAAAGAAGATTACAGTTCTGCCTTGGCCTGCAATGAGTCCTTACTTGAATCCTATTGAAAATCTATGGCAAGAATTTTAAGTTCAAATAAATCGTTGGTCACCAAAAAACTTTCAGGAATTAGAAAGTGTAACCATTGAAGAATGGAAGAAAATCCCAGAAAAGACTTGTTCAAATCTCATCAAAAACTTTAGAAAATGATTACAGCAAGTTATAAAGATGAGAGGCCATGCTATTGACTATTGTGAAAATTGTTATTTATCCCAGTGAATTAAGATGTTGGTTAGATCCAGTGACTAGACTCAAAGAGTTGTGAGTTCAATACCAGGCTACTGCAGTGGTGAACCAAAAAACTTAGAGGGTTGAGTTAAAAGGGAGATAACTGAGACATCTGGAAGAGTCATGGCACATGGAACTAGAACAATCTACCCTGGTGGATGAAATAATGGGCTCAGTTTGAAATTCCAATCACATGAAGAAGGCTGATGTCCAATGAATGAAATGTTGTAAATATGGCAGTAGAATTGATTCTGTCGTAATTGCAAAAGTGTTTGGCTTCAGTAAGGATACTGAGGAAGGTGCTTCAGGATTGCTGTCACTCAATCTCTATCAATAACCACAAGACAGCTGGAGTGAATATACAGACGAATAAAATATAAATTGTAAGAAAATGTAAGAATTTGAAAAATAAAATTTTATTGGTTATTTTTGTTTAGCAGTATATCAATCAGTATGGTTTATTTGATGTAAATGTAAATATTAAGGAAAAAAAATAGAAGATTGATTAAAGCCTTTCCCCAGCCTCTCACAGGTGGGTGTGGCAAGTTTCCCTCTATTGTATCTTTGACGGAAAGTGCTCAGACGAAGTACATTCCTTGGTTATACCAGTTCATGCCTTCATGGCAAGAACCCACCATGCCACTTACATTGTAGAAAACCACCCACATTCCCTCCATATTCCATTGGTGAGCAATAAGTTCGACTTGAACATTTTCTTCCCACAACTCAATGCTCTGTGAAACTGACTCCCAAGAGGATGTTTCTCCTAACCCTAAAATCTTAACCTGTTTGGGTCTTGGGTTACCAAGTTCCTTCCACTCCTATCTATGAAAAAAAAATGCCTCCTAATGTAACCATCTATGTTGTGCAGGGTGAACCTTACTGTAAAAAAAAAAAAAAAAAAAAAAAAAAGGAAGTACAATAGATGCTGTCATGATTGCATGAGGATTGCTGTAAGGATACTGAGGAAAGTGCTTCAGGCTTGCTGTCACTAAGTCTCTATCAATAACCACAAAACAGCTGGAGTGAATATACAGATGAATAAAATATAAATTGTAAGAAAAAATAATAAGAATATGAAGAATAAGAAGACAATTTTTTCCTTTGAAAAAAATCTAGAAAAATATTTCAGAAGAATACACAACAGATGTTTGATTAAATTAATTTTGTCTTATAACTGTTATTTTCCCAAACCTTTTTTTTACTTTTAAAAATATTTGAGTGAAAACACATGCTCTATGTTTCTAAAACATTTGCTGGGAGGCAGTTACTTTGCTTTTATCATTTTCTGTCCATTTCCTGAGATGAAATTTCGGTATTCATGACCAATTCATTATAGGAAAAAAAATTCAGGCATTTGTCAAATATGCATTGTGTGATCACATTTTTTTTTATTTTTTATTCTTGGGTAAAAATCTTGTGCAGATTATTTTTTTTTTTATCAAGATCTTTCATTTCTCATTGAGGTTCGTTGTTTCCTAAAAAAAATAAAAAATTGATAAAATTTGATTTTCTGATAAAACTGTTTTGAAAAATTTCTACATTGTTTTTCTTGTTTTCTTGTTTTTCCCTCCTTTTTTTTCTTCTGGGCTGCTTTCTTTTTTTCATTCTCATTCTCTTCATTGTCTTTCTTCGTCTTTCTTTTTCATTCCTTTTCTTTTCCTTTTTCACGCATTTCTATTATCTTTCTTTTTCATTCTTTTCCTTTTTCATTCTTTTTCTTTCTTTTTTCCTTCGTTTCCATTCTTTTTCATCCTTTTTCTGTTTCTTTTTCCCTCTTTCATTCATTTCCATTCTCTTTCTTTCTTTTTCATTTTTTCTTTTCCTTTTTCATTCAGTTCCATTCTTTTTCATTCTTTTTCTGTTTCTTTTTCATTCATTTCCATTCTCTTTCTTTCTTTTTCATTTTTTTCTTTTCCTTTGGTTTCATTCTTTTTCTGTTTCTTTTCCCCTCTTATTTTCCTTTTCCATTCATTTCCATTCTCTTTCTTTCTTTTTCATTTTTTTTCTTTTCCTTTTTCATTCGGTTTCATTCTTTTTCATTCTTTTTCTGTTTCTTTTTCCCTCTTTTTTTCATTCATTTCCATTCTCTTTCTTTCTTTTTCATTTTTTCTTTTTTTCTTTTCCTTTTTCATTCGGTTTCATTCTTTTTCATTCTTTTTCTGTTTCTTTTTCCCTCTTTTTTTCCTTTTTCATTCATTTCCATTCTCTTTCTTTTTTCTTTTTTTCTTTTTTCATTTTTTTCTTTTCCTTTTTCATTCGGTTCCATTTTTTTTTCATTCTTTTTCTGTTTCTTTTTCCCTCTTCTTTTCCTTTTTCATCCATTTCCATTTTCTTTATTTCTTTTTCATTCTTTTTCTTTTCTTTGTTTTCTTCTTTCTTTCTTTCTTCTTTCAGTATTGACTAAGTTTTGAGAGGCCCTACACAGCACAATTCTTTGTGAATAATACCCAGTGCATAATACCCAAATTCAATACAAGCTAGACAAGACCATAATTTGGATGTACAAATAGCATAAATGCCTTCAGCATGGAAAGTGGAACCGACAAGCTGAGTTCAAATTCCAGCCTTGTATGATACATTTGCTTCACCGCTGACCTGAGATGGAACAAATACATCGAGTCAAATGCTTCATCCACCGCAAGGAAAGTTGGCTCCCTGTGCCGAGCCACAAAATTTTTCTCCCCGGAATCGATCCTCCAAATCTATAAATCAACCATTCACCCTTGCATGGAGTATTGTTGCCATATATGGTCTGGGGCCCCTGCTGGTTGCCTCAGGGTTCTTGATAAGATCCAGAGACGGATATGCAATGTAATTGGCCCTGATCTGTCATCTCGTCTGCAGTGGCTCTCTCACAGATGCGCCGTTGCCTCGCTCTGTCTTTTTTACAAATACTTTCACGGTAATTGCTCCGATGAGCTGCTTTCGCTGGTTCTCAGGCCTCATGAATTTAAGCGTCCTACGAGGCTGGCATCCTGTTCCCACCCCTTCACCATTGAAACTGTTAGATGTAGACGTCTCTTCTACTCCAATAGCTTCATGTCTTGCACTTCTCGCCTGTGGAACTCCCTTCCTTATTCCTGTTTCCCTGACAAATATAATCTCCAACTATTTAAGTGTAACATCAATCGACATCTCCAGTTGCCTTGATATATCCACTTCCCTTCTCCACATCCTTTCCCCCTTTCATTCCTATCTGCTCTCACTCAAAATCTTCTGTAACCCCCTTGGCTTGATCGATCCACTATCTTTCTCCACATCCTCTCCTTTACCACTCCTATATGCTCTTCCTCCAAACCTTCTGTAACCCCTTGCGTGCTAGTGGCTTCCAGCCTTGCTTGGGATGAAAAATTAAAAAAAAAAAAGAAAACTCTAATACCCTTTGAAAGGTATGAACTCATCTCTTCTTCCTCCAGATATGGGTTAAACAACAGTGTAGAATAAGGCAGAATAGAAACAAAAATTGAATTTGTGATGAAATTCTATGTACCATTTCTCTTTGATTTTCTTTTTTAACCCTTATTCTTTTTTTCTGTGCAGGTGGTGTAACAGAGACTGACTCGGAATCGAGAAATCAGAGAAAGGAGTTGGAATTCCAGTGGGACTCATTACATTCACAAATGCCCTTGAGAACGGTATGAATCCATCTCCTACCCCAGATATGGGTTAAATAGCAGGATTGTATCTGGAAAAATCATTGTTATTCTAAAAATATTGTTAATTCATTCTCTAAAAACCAATTATTCTTATAATCGCAAATATGTTCCAGCTTTTAATAATCCACAAGTTCATAAGCTATAAAAAAAAAAATCAATCAATCAACAAAGCATTTGCTTCCACACCAATGTTCTTGAGAAAAGCATGAAACCATTTCTTTTTCAACCTGCTATGGGTTAAACAGCAATGTCGAATAGAAAAAAAAATAAAATAGATTTTTTTGCTGAAATGTTCTTGTAAAGTTTCTTTTTCATTTTCCAGTTTTTTGCCCTTGTCTTTCTTTACGTTTTTATTTTTTCTAATTTTCTTTCTTTTTCTTTTTCATTTTTTCTAATTTTCTTCCTTTCTTTTTCTTTTTTTCTAATTTTCTTCCTTTCTTTTTCTTTTTCATTTTCTCTATTTTTTATTCTTTCTTTCTTTCATTTTTCTTTTTCATTTCTTCTATTCTTCTTTCTTTTTCATTTCTATTTTTTTTCTTTCTTTTTCTTTTTCATTTCTATTTTTTTTCTTTCTTTTTCTTTTTCATTTCTATTTTTTTTCTTTCTTTTTCTTTTTCATTTCTATTTTTTTTCTTTCTTTTTCTTTTTCATTTCTATTTTTTTTCTTTCTTTTTCTTTTTCATTTCTTCTATTTTTTCTTTCTTTTTCTTTTTCATTTCTTCTATTTTTTCTTTCTTTTTCTTTTTCATTTCTTCTATTTTTTCTTTCTTTTTCTTTTTCATTTCTTCTATTTTTTCTTTCTTTTTCTTTTTCATTTCTTCTATTTTTTCTTTCTTTTTCTTTTTCATTTCTTCTATTTTTTCTTTCTTTTTCTTTTTCATTTCTATTTTTCTTTCTTTCTTTTTCTTTTTCATTTCTATTTTTTTTCTTTCTTTTTCTTTTTCATTTCTATTTTTTTTCTTTCTTTTTCTTTTTCATTTCTTCTATTTTTTCTTTCTTTTTCTTTTTCATTTCTTCTATTTTTTCTTTCTTTTTCTTTTTCATTTCTTCTATTTTTTCTTTCTTTTTCTTTTTCATTTCTTCTATTTTTTCTTTCTTTTTCTTTTTCATTTCTATTTTTCTTTCTTTCTTTTTCTTTTTCATTTCTATTTTTTTTCTTTCTTTTTCTTTTTCATTTCTATTTTTTTTCTTTCTTTTTCTTTTTCATTTCTATTTTTTTTCTTTCTTTTTCTTTTTCATTTCTATTTTTTTTCTTTCTTTTTCTTTTTCATTTCTTCTATTTTTTCTTTCTTTTTCTTTTTCATTTCTTCTATTTTTTCTTTCTTTTTCTTTTTCATTTCTTCTATTTTTTCTTTCTTTTTCTTTTTCATTTCTTCTATTTTTTCTTTCTTTTTCTTTTTCATTTCTTCTATCTTTTTCTTTTTCATTTCTTCTATTTTTTCTTTCTTTTTCTTTTTCATTTCTATTTTTCTTTCTTTCTTTTTCTTTTTCATTTCTATTTTTTTTCTTTCTTTTTCTTTTTCATTTCTATTTTTTTTCTTTCTTTTTCTTTTTCATTTCTATTTTTTTTCTTTCTTTTTCTTTTTCATTTCTATTTTTTTTCTTTCTTTTTCTTTTTCATTTCTTCTATTTTTTCTTTCTTTTTCTTTTTCATTTCTTCTATTTTTTCTTTCTTTTTCTTTTTCATTTCTTCTATTTTTTCTTTCTTTTTCTTTTTCATTTCTTCTATTTTTTCTTTCTTTTTCTTTTTCATTTCTTCTATTTTTTCTTTCTTTTTCTTTTTCATTTCTATTTTTCTTTCTTTCTTTTTCTTTTTCATTTCTATTTTTTTCTTTCTTTTTCTTTTTCATTTCTATTTTTTTTCTTTCTTTTTCTTTTTCATTTCTATTTTTTTTCTTTCTTTTTCTTTTTCATTTCTATTTTTTTTCTTTCTTTTTCTTTTTCATTTCTTCTATTTTTTCTTTCTTTTTCTTTTTCATTTCTTCTATTTTTTCTTTCTTTTTCTTTTTCATTTCTTCTATTTTTTCTTTCTTTTTCATTTCTTCTATTTTTTCTTTCTTTTTCTTTTTCATTTCTTCTATTTTTTCTTTCTTTTTCTTTTTCATTTCTATTTTTCTTTCTTTCTTTTTCTTTTTCATTTCTATTTTTTTTCTTTCTTTTTCTTTTTCATTTCTATTTTTTTTCTTTCTTTTTCTTTTTCATTTCTATTTTTTTTCTTTCTTTTTCTTTTTCATTTCTATTTTTTTTCTTTTTTTCTTTTTCATTTCTATTTTTTTTCTTTCTTTTTCTTTTTCATTTCTTCTATTTTTTCTTTCTTTTTCTTTTTCATTTCTTCTATTTTTTCTTTCTTTTTCTTTTTCATTTCTTCTATTTTTTCTTTCTTTTTCTTTTTCATTTCTTCTATTTTTTCTTTCTTTTTCTTTTTCATTTCTATTTTTCTTTCTTTCTTTTTCTTTTTCATTTCTATTTTTTTTCTTTCTTTTTCTTTTTCATTTCTATTTTTTTTCTTTCTTTTTCTTTTTCATTTCTTCTATTTTTTCTTTCTTTTTCTTTTTCATTTCTTCTATTTTTTCTTTCTTTTTCTTTTTCATTTCTTCTATTTTTTCTTTCTTTTTCTTTTTCATTTCTTCTATTTTTTCTTTCTTTTTCTTTTTCATTTCTATTTTTTTTCTTTCTTTTTCTTTTTCATTTCTTCTATTTTTTCTTTCATTCTTTTTTCTTTTTTATTTATGTTTTTTATTCTATCTTTCATTTTTCTTTTTCATTTCTTCTATTTTTCTTTCTTTTTCTTTTTTCTATTTTTTTCTTTTTTCTTTTATATTTTCTATATTTTTTTCTTTCTTTCGGTATTGACTAAACTTTGATTGGCTCCAAATGACACAATCTTTTGCATGGATCACCCAGTAAGGTTCAAATTCACTACAAGCTAAAAATACTTTCTGATTGTTGGACAACTGCGAATCAAATATTGATAATTTGGATGTGAGGTTTTTGGATGTGGAAAGTAGAATTTGCTCTCCAAATGCAAACTCTGGCCTAACCTTTTCCATTCACTTTTTCATTATTTTCCTTGGGAAAGGTATCAATCTGGTTCTTCTCTCCCAAGTATGGGTTTAATAGCAGGCAAAACCAGCTATGGATGGCAGCTATTCTAGGAGAAGTACTATTCTGAATTCAAAATCAGAGAGAAGGATTCATACCTTTGTCAAGGGTATTCTTTCTTTTCCTCTTATTTTAGAAATAATTTGTAAAAAGGATTAGAAAGAAGTAAATCTATATTTTTTAAGGTTTTATTAAAATTTTATTTAAGTTTCCACATGTCCTCCATCATTAGCAATACAAAGGGTAATACTATTTTGCAGTTCACGAAAAAAATTTGCCAACTGATTTACAGTAATGCCTGAAATCACATTAGTTATTTTAGCTATACTTAAAACTAGATACATTAAACTTTATAACATTTTTTACAGATTATTTCTATCGCAAATACAAATAAAGTTATAAACTTTTTAAAGTGCACATGATCTTTATGGACACCCTGTATATACATAGGTATACATAGATATGATAAAAAGAGTTTTAGTATAAAACATTAATACCTTTGATTAGTTGATAGATTTGAACTGTTATTTTGGTGGTAGAAGACGCTCCTCTTACATTATGCTTTATTTACTACCATCATCAAAGTATGGAAAGATGTATTGAGATGCCATAAAAAAAAGTTATTCATGTTTCTAAATTTTCTGATATTTCATTCTTATTTTTATTCTTCTTTTCCTTCTGTAATGCAAACCATCCTGACCTGGCATCTCAACTTCAGTGACTTTCTCACCGACATTATGAGGCTTCCCTCTATCTTTTCCAAAAAATATTTTTATGCCAACTGCTCTGAGGAGCTTTTTTTCCTGGTAGCCCGTCTACATGAATTTAAGTGTACTACTCGATTGGCATCTAGGTCCCACCCTTTTACCACTGAATTAGTAAAATGTAACCACCACTTCTACTTCAACATTTTCTTTTCTTGCACTTCCTGCCTGTGGTACTCTCTTCCATTTACTTTCTTCCGTGGCAACTACAGTCTTCAAAAATTTAAATGCAATGTCAATCACCATCTTCTGTCTTCTTGAATCACGTTCATCTTTTGTCCTTTCCTCAATTCTCCCTATACTCATTCTTTCCTCTTCCTTTCACTCCTTGTAACACCATGCACACTAGTGGCATTCCAGCCTTGCTTGGATGAAATGATTAAGAAAAGAAACTTAATTATTTATTCTTTCATTTTTTTTTCTTTCATTTTTCATTCTTTTAATTCTCATTCATTTACTTTACTTCTTTTTCTTTGGTTGTTATTTAATTTCTCTTCATTTCTATTTCCTTTTTCATTCTTTTAATTTTTTCTTTTCCGTTAACCTCCTCTTTTTCTTCCTTCTTTTCTTTTTTTATATCATTCCTCCTCCTCCTGCTTTGATCTCCTTACAATTTTTGGATTTGTATCATGATTAATAAGTTTTAATTCTTCTTCTTAATTCTCTTTTCTTTTTCTTTAATTTTTCCTACTCATTCGTTTATGTTACTTTTCCTTATTTGAATGGTTTTTATTTTCCTTCTATTCTTCTCCATCACCTTTTTCATTCTTTTATTTTCCTTTTCCTTTGTGTTTTTTTTTTATTTATTTAACTTTCATCCATTTCCATCTTGTTCTTCACTCTTTTAACTTAACAAAATTTAGTTTCCATTAATCTCTTTCTCGTTTCTCTTTTGTTTTTCTCTTTCTCTGAAGTGCTTCTTCTAATTCTACACTTCCTTCCTGATCACTAAATTTTCATCCTTCTTGTTTTTCTTCATTTTTTCCTCTTTTTTTCTCTAATTTTTCATTCTTTTCTAGCTTTTAATATACTTTTCATTGTTTGAATGGTCTTTATTTTCCTTCTATTCTTTTCCATCACCTTTTTCGTTCTTTTATTTTCCTTTTCGTTCTTGCATGTTTTTTTTTTTAATTTACCTTCCATTAATTTCCATTTCGTTTTTCACTCTTTTAATATTTTTTTTCTTTTCCATTAAACCCTTTCTACTTTTCCTTCCTTTTGTTTTTTCCCTTCTGGTTCTCAACGATTACCTTCCAATTTTACACTTCCTTCGTAATTACTAAATGTTCATCCTTCTTGTTTTTCTCAATTTTTTTTCCTCTTTCTTTTCTCCAATTTTTCATTCTTTTTCTTTGTAATTCTTTTATTTCATCTTTTCTTATTTGAATGTTCTGTATTTTCCTCGTCTTCTTTTCTGTCACCCTTTTCATCTGTTGACTTTCTCCTTTTCCTTCTGTTTTTCTATTCCTTCTCCTCCTCCTCCCCTTCCCCCTCTCCTCCTTCTCCTCCCGTGTCCTCTTTACAGTTTTGCACTTTCTACATGTTTACTAATTCGATCATTCTCCTTGGATTATTTTCATTCATATACTTGTCAGAGGCATCAGACTTCTCTTCCTTTCATCCCAAAGATTTAAATGCCTACTGCACTACACATAAAGGGAAAATAATGAATTACAGTGAACGATTTGAGAAGAAGAAGATGACTTAGATACCATTTTTAATATTCAAAATTCATCTTTTTCAACATGCATGAGGCTCTCTTCACCAACACCTTCAAACATCTTTGTAAAATCGCTTGAAAAGGCTTCCAGCAAATTCCACTTATAGACAGAGTATGTATATCCTGAGCATGTCAAAGCGACTTCACTTCAATAACTACATCTCTTTGTTATCTTGAGCGCATTGCTTTTCTTTGTAGGAATATTGGATCCGATTGGAAGTAGAGTATAGGTAATAAGAATGGTGTGATTGTCGTCATTCATCAGTAGCATGTCTGGATCATGATGCTCTTTACATGGTTAAGCCATTTCTGATTTAGGTAAATTGAAAAATAACAGAACTTTGAAGGAATATTCCACAGAAGATTAGAAGAGTGTTTTGCAGGAAAATAGGATCAGAAGACGAATTTATGCATGGATTTATAAAGGGACATTCAAACTAATCTATAGACATTAATGATCAAGGAAAAATGAACAAAAATATAGTTCTATCTATCTATCTATCTATGTATCTATCTGTCAATCTCAGTCTGTATATATATATATATCGATCATGATTTGTTCATATCTATCTTTCTCTGTTATCTCTATATCTATCTGTTCTATCTATCTATGTATCGGTCTTGGTTTATACTATCTGTCTATCTATCTATGTCTGTTCAAATCTATCTGTCTATCTATCTATCTATCTATGTCTGTTCAAATCTATCTGTCTATCTATCTATCTATCTATGTCTGTTCAAATCTATCTGTCTATCTATCTATCTATCTATGTCTGTTCAAATCTATCTGTCTATCTATCTATCTATCTATGTCTGTTCAAATCTATCTGTCTATCTATCTATCGGTCTGTCTCAGTTTATTTTTTCTGTCTATATATCTCTGTCTGTCCTATCTATCTCAGCCTGTTCTATCTAACTCAGTTTATTCTATCTATCTATCTATCTCAGTCTGTTCATTCATTCTTTCTTTCTATCTATCTATCTCAGTCTGTTCATTCATTCTTTCTTTCTATCTATCTATCTCAGTCTGTTCATTCATTCTTTCTTTCTATCTATCTATCTCAGTCTGTTCATTCATTCTTTCTTTCTATCTATCTATCTCAGTCTGTTCATTCTTTCTTTCTATCTATCTATCTATCTCAGTCTGTTCATTCTTTCTTTCTATCTATCTATCTCAGTCTGTTCATTCTTTCTTTCTATCTATCTATCTATCTCAGTCTGTTCATTCTTTCTTTCTATCTATCTATCTATCTCAGTCTGTTCATTCTTTCTTTCTATCTATCTCAGTCTGTTCATTCTTTCTTTCTATCTATCTCAGTCTGTTCATTCTTTCTTTCTATCTATCTATCTCAGTCTGTTCATTCTTTCTTTCTATCTATCTATCTCAGTCTGTTCATTCTTTCTTTCTATCTATCTATCTCAGTCTGTTCATTCTTTCTTTCTATCTATCTATCTCAGTCTGTTCATTCTTTCTTTCTATCTATCTATCTCAGTTTGTTCATTCTTTCTTTCTATCTATCTATCTCAGTCTGTTCATTCTTTCTTTCTATCTATCTATCTCAGTTTGTTCATTCTTTCTTTCTATCTATCTATCTCAGTCTGTTCATTCTTTCTTTCTATCTATCTCAGTCTGTTCATTCTTTCTTTCTATCTATCTCAGTCTGTTCATTCTTTCTATCTATCTATCTCAGTCTGTTCATTCTTTCTTTCTATCTATCTATCTCAGTCTGTTCATTCTTTCTATCTATCTATCTCAGTCTGTTCATTCTTTCTTTCTATCTATCTATCTCAGTTTGTTCATTCTTTCTTTCTATCTATCTATCTCAGTCTGTTCATTCTTTCTTTCTATCTATCTATCTCAGTCTGTTCATTCTTTCTTTCTATCTATCTCAGTCTGTTCATTCTTTCTATCTATCTATCTCAGTCTGTTCATTCTTTCTTTCTATCTAAATTTATCTCAGTTTATTTGATCAATCTATCTATCTCAGTTTATTCTATCTGTCTATATATCTGTCTGTTCTATCTACCTCAGTTTATTCTGTCTGTCTGTTCTTTGTATCTATTTACCTATCTTAGTCTATTCTATCTATGTCAGTTTATCTATCTATCTATCTATCTTCTTACATACCTGTCAGTCAAGCAGTGTCTATTCATATTTAATAGAAAGAACTCCAAAGTATGAGTAGAAGGAAAATAGAATCTGATGATTATTCTGGATTTTATTGTGTTGCTATGATGAGAATAGAAATTTATGAACTCATTTTTATTAGTTGATTTTCAGTAGACACTAAGTTATAAGATGCTGTTAATGCAGTGTAGCATGATATCTAGGAAAGGTAAAGTATTGTTTTCTTCTATTTTGTATATAAATTCTATTGTATATTCAACATAATTTAGTTTGTCTACCAGATCAGGTAAATCAGAATCATGGGGATATATTAATAGAGCATCAACAAATATGTTGATTGTTTAGGTAAAATATTTTGGAAAGGACCAGATTCAAGAAATTCTAAAAAAAACACATGTCAACAGTCTATTAAGGTTTGATCTCATTGATAATCCAAATTTTTGGTTGTAAAAATTATTAAATATCAAAATAGCATTGATTGGTGATGAGATGGCAAATTTTTATTATTTTAGCTATTGGTAGGGATAGGTTTATCATTGATTGTGTTATGTCTTTTTTTAAGAGATCTAAGCATTTTTCAACCAGGATTGTCAGTCATATTTCTTTCCATTAGTTTTTCAACTAGTTTGGTTGATTTTTTTTATATGCGATGGGCTTAATGTTTCCTTTGAGAATCCCAGTAAGATATCTTTAATCATTTCTAAGATACAATGTTTTAAACGTTAAACTAACAATTGAACAGTTTTACTGTTACACTTCATATATATATATATATATATATATATATCCGATGTGATGAGAACGAAAGTAATATACAAATTCCAACGTTCACAGCATTAATCCAAAAGATGGCTCGATACCGATAGTAGAGCGATAATTATTTATTTATTATATTTTTATCATATAGACAAAACCATTTTTCTCCCTACAAAGACAACTTTGTTTCAGTGCATTTCAACTGCACTTCAACGGGTGATAATTGAAAATGATTATGAACAATCCTGCTTTTTCCATTTGTTCGAGAAGAAAAATATACATAAAAAAAAGCTGACGGAGTGAAACAATCGTGCTTGTTGATAGCAGTTTGGTGATGAATCGATGGGGTGTTGAATGTTGACTAGTCTGTGGAGATTTTTCTTGCCGATAAACACCGGTCAAAAGTTTAGGAACATCATCTCACAAGCATCCTAAGAGTGAGAGGTAAGGGAGGAGAGGTGGAGATAGGGGATAGTGATACATTGGAGTAGGTAAAATTCTAGCAATAATTCTAGTAGTAATTGGGAATGTTATTTTTGGTTTATTATAAAAAAAATCTAGAGCTGAATTGCCTATATTTATGTTGGGGTTATCACTACTAATTCTGTAATCAATGAAAGTTACTTGTGGATTAAAATTTAGAAGTGGTGATTTCCTCTAAGAAAATAAGAGATACTAATATAACCTTTTATAATCAAATTTTGAAATATTTCTGGACAGTATAGTGTGTAGAATAAGTATGGGTGTAAAACAATTTATCTGAAAATATTACCAGTAATATGAAAAAAAAAAAAAAAAATTAAGAATCATAATTTAATTAGTGGAGAGTTACATAAGAGGGTAGGGAATATATCAATGGAGGTGATTCATAATTTTAAACCGTTTATAGTTATGGAATTAAGAATTTAACAAGATTGTAGTGTTAGATCCTTAGTATGTCTACAAAAAACGGTGGTTTCATATCTTTGATTTAATAGTTGGGTGTTATTCAAGAGTTCAATGATACATATTTTCTCCTGTAAACATAAGAAGCAAGGTTCGCTCAGAGAATTGCAGGTTCTGGCTTGTCTTAGGATTTTCCATTTAACCTTAGGTGTTTTTCCTTCTTATTTGAGTTTCCAAAAATATTTCGAAAGTGATGTCATATTTTTGCAGATTCAGGCTTGTCTCTTGTGACGTTTCACATACGGCTTGCCTACAAGCAGGATTGCTCTTAATCATTTTTTATTGTCACCTGTCAAAGCGCAGTTCAAATGCACTGAAATGAAGTTGCATCTTTGTAGTGAGTAAAATCATTTTATCTATATGATAAAATTATAATAAATAAATAATATATATATATATATATATATATATATATATATATATGTATATATGATAAAATATACTATTTTCCTCTATGTCATATATCTTTCCCCATTATATCTATATCTATATATAAATATTTTCAATAATAAAATATATTAAAAATTAAAATCTTCAGACATACTGGGTTGTAGATTAATATTCTTATGTTTTTATTATTATTATTTCATTTAGATTCCTCGACTAGTTTCGGCCAACATGGCCATCATCAAGAGAAAAAAAAAATTCTGCTTGCTGGTAGCAGAGAACGTCAGAAATGAATGTCTTGATGGAGAAAATTAACTTTTGTCTGTAGTTTTGATTTGTTTTTTTATTTTTTTTAACATGAAGTTTGGTCAGTCATTGTGTTGGTCAAACATGGTTGATATATATATATATATATATATATATATATATATATATATATATATATGTGTGTGTGTGTAAAAGTGGACACTGTGGAGCTGCTATCCACTACTCCACCGTGCCTCCTAATTATATATATATATATATATATATTTGTGGGGAGCACTGTCTATTCCTGAAATAATGGGATATTCTATTAGTCTGTACCATGATTTGTTTTAATTTTTAATTAGTTTCTTAATCGCTTTGTTAAATTTTTGTGTTTAAGTAATTATTTCCTGTTTATATTGTTTTTTCATATGTGTCGTCATCATTAAGTAGTGAATTAATGTTTTCATTGTATGTGTTCTTGTTCCTGATAACCATCTCACTTCCCTTTTCCGAGGAGATAATGTTGACTTCGTAAATTTTTCACTAGGTCCCTTAGTGCCTTTAAGTGTCTTTGTGGCAAAGTTCTTTCATTGTTGATTTCTATAGTGACAGTGATTATTTAATGAATGAAGCTTTTCATGAATTTTGTGTCATTTTGTTTATGATTTTTGACTATTGTGTCAACTAGATCTCTTTTACGAATCTAGGTAATGAATATTGAGTATGTTTAGTGTTGCATAAACATAGTCTGATGAAGTCTTAAAGAACAAAACATGTCACATTAAAACAATTTCCACTTGTAAACTATCTTTCCACAATATATATATATATATATATATATATTCACTTTCTGCATTTTGTAGAGGTTTCAGACTCGATGAATCACTTAAATATAATTTTCAAATTCTCCTAATAATTTCAAATGTATATCATTGTTTGAACCGGCTTCTAATGCTCTGTAGTGAGCAGCTTGGTAATAGTAGTCGTGGTTCCGGGGGGCACAGTCCTATGGTTAAAGAGAATCTCAGTTGAGTTCCACCACGGAATATGTGAGTGAGCGGCAAAAAATAGGACGAAACGTCCAAAATATAGGACGAAACAACTGTCCAGTGCTTTCTGGATTCTGTAGAGGTTTCAGACTCGATGAATCACTTAAATATATATATATGTAAAAGGATAATTTTCCAATTTATTGAAGATGATCTTCGCCCTCTCTAATCTTCTAACTTTCTGTCCTGGAGTAACTTAGTGCCTCAGAGGTTTCACATACAATTTCATTTTCAAGTCTTTTTTACTGCTCTTTGGACTGTCATAGCTGAAACTCCTCTCTCATGTGTCAAACTTCTTATGGATTGAGTTGGATTTTTTCTAATTGATCTCTTTAGCTCTAACTTGACATGATGATCTCTCTACTTGTTGTGACCTCCTTATCTTCTTCTCTACTGTTCCC
>OZ038515.1:3992474-4039974 GCA_964036315.1 Acanthosepion esculentum | reverse complement strand
AAGAGAAAAAGATGCTTTATCTATATATTTTTCAATGTACATATATATAAATCATATTAGCTCTTTTTCTATATATATATCACATTATCTATCTATCTATATATATATATATATATATATATGTGTGTATGTATTTATATTTTAATCTATTTCTTAAACATTATGCAAATATCTTTTTATATATATATATATATGTATGTATGTAGGTATATATGTATGTATATATATGTGTCTGTGTATTATATATATATATGTATGTATCTGTATTTTTCAATGAACATATATATATATAAATCACATTAGCTCTCTTTCTATATATATATATATATATATATATATATCACATTATCTATCTATCTATATATATATATATATATATATATATATCACATTATCTATCTATCTATATATATATATATATATATCACATTATCTATATATATATATATATATCACATTATCTATCTATATATATATATATATATATATATATCACATTATCTATCTATATAGATATATATATATCACATTATCTATCTATATAGATATATATATATCACATTATCTATCTATATAGATATATATATCACATTATCTATCTATATATATATATATATATATATATATATATTATATGTGCGTATGTGTGTGTGTTTATATTTTAATCTATTTCTTAAACATTATGCAAATATCTTTTTTATATATATATATGTATGTATGTAGGTATATATATGTGTCTGTGTATTATATATATATATATATATATATATATATATGTATGTATCTCTATTTTTCAATGAACATATATATATAAATCACATTAGCTCTCTCTCTCTCTCTATATATATATATATATCACATTATCTCTCTATCTATCTATCTATTTATCTATATATATATATTATATGTGCGTGTGTTTGTGCGTTTATATTTTAATCTATTGTTTAAACATTATGTAAATATCATTATATATATATACATATATATATATATACTAGGGTCATTCACTAAATAAGGTGAATTTTTCGGTATAAGGACTTCTAATACAGATAGAAGCTTACTCTTTTTATTTTTTTTGTTTACCTTCTTTTTCACATGGATGTAATTTCTTTTGCAGATTAAAAAAAACTTTGAGAGTTTTGGTGATTAACAAAGATGGCCGACCAAGAAGCATGCTCCAGGATTGAACAGCGGTCAGTTATCAAGTTTTTGGTTGTTGAAGGGTGCAAACCTGTTGAAATTCATAGGAGAATGTCAACTGTGTATAGTGCCACATGTTTCAGCCAAAAAAATGTCTACAAGTGGGCTAAATTGTTTAAAGAAGGACGGAGCAGTGTTGAGGATGAAGACAGGCCTGGGAGGCCTACAGAAGTGAGGTCTCCTGAGGTGATCGAATCAGTCAATGACCTCATTCAGTCTGACAGTGGATGACATTGCAAGGACTTTGAGCTTATCTGTTGGGACAGCACACAAGATCAGCTGCCGGTGGGTGCCAAAGGAGACTACGTTGAAAAGAAAAAAGAAAAAGTAAGCTTCTATCTGTATTAGAAGTCCTTATACCGAAAAATTCACCTTATTTATTGAATGAACCTCGTATATATATATATATATATATATATATATATGTAGGTATATATTTATGTATGTATATATAGATGTGTGTGTATTATATATATATATATATATATATGTATGTATGTATCTCTGTATGTTTCAATGTACATATATATAAATCACATTAACTCTGTCTATATATATATATATATATATATATATCCCATTATCTATCTATATATCTATTTATCTATCTATCTATATATATATATATATTATATGTACGTGCGTGTGTGTTTTTATATTTTAATCTATTGCTTAAGCATTATGTTAATATCTTTATATATATATATATATATATATATATTTATGTATGTATGTATATATATATATATGTGTGTGTGTGTGTGTATTATATACATATATATATATATTTATGTATGTATATATATATTTATGTATGTATATATATATATGTATGTGTGTGTGTATTATATATATATATATATATATATGTATGTATGTATGTATGTATCTGTATTTTTCAAAGTACCTATATATAAATCACATTACATGTACATATATGTGTGTGTGTGTGTATTTTAATTTATTGCTTAAATGTTATATATATATATATATATATATATATATACATATACACACACACACACACACACATATATATATATATATATATATATATATATATATATATGAATATAAAAGTAAACATAGAAGTCAATACTTAGAGGCGACAGTCTATTTCATGCTAGTGCAATCGTCAGCCTGACGATTGCACTAGCATGAAACAGACTGTCGCCTCTAAGTGTTGACTTCTATGTTCACTTTTATATTTACACACGCTCTATCTCTGATATTGAGCACTTTATCCCATAAATATAGCACACCTTAAGACTATATTTCTTCATATATATATGAATATATATGTTATATTTGTGTATGTATAAATATATTTGTGTATGTATATATATATATATGTATTTATTGCTTAAACATTACGTAAATACTCTTCGGCAAAAGCGAATTGAGTCCTGTCGGTCACTGTGTGTTTATCTAAAAAATAGGCACGCTAAAATTCACCTTCATCCCTGCCATGCGCCGATGGCTTAGTGCTAGAATTTACGACTGACAGTCGGATTTTGATCCTAGCTAAAGGCAACCGGATGTCTAGCCACACTGAAGAGCTGTGAAACAGTGAAACAGTCTGTCTGTGGATGACAATAATATCTTTATATATATATATATGTATGTATGTATATATATATGTACGTATGTATATATATATATGTATATATATGTGTATTATATATATATGTATGTATCTATGTATTTTTCAAAGTACCTATATATAAATCACGTTACGTCTGTATTTTTCTATATATCTGTGTGTGTGTGTGTGTGTGTGCATATTTCAATTTATTGCTTTAATGTTATTTGAATAAATATATGTGTATGTATAAATATATTTGTATATGTGTGTATATATGCAGGGTGTGATGGATAAATTGTCATCTAAATTGCAAAAAAATGAAAATAACCCTGACATCTGATTTTAACAGATATATTTACCAAAATTACACAAAAATAACTTGAAATACTAAAGAGTAAATTTAGTCAATCAAATTGACATTGGCTTCAACCACAGCCTCCAGATGACTTCAGAATTTCCTGTAACTCTTCTAGACTGTTTCTTTTTTTAAGTTGGTGAATGCTTCCATAATACTTGTCTTCAGTTCATCTTTGGTTTTACAAGGAGATTTTTTGGACTTGCTCAACTGTACCCCACACATAATGAAGGTGGTTTCTCTTTGGGGAGTTAGGTGAACAAATTTAAAGGGTGATGTGGTCGCAGACATTGTCTGACAACCATGACTGGATTGTCCTGCTTGTGTTGCATGGTGCAGAGTCCTGTTACCAGACATAGGGTCTTCCAGCAGTCACCTTATTGACCCAGGGCAGCACTTCCTCCTTAAGACACTTAATGTAGGACTCTGTGTTTTATTTGATGTCCTCAACAAGAAATTCGGGAGAACTTTTCCTATCAGTATTATTATAGTGAGTTCTCCGAGCTGCTGTATCTTCATGATCACCATTAGACTCATCTAACTCTTTCTGAATCCTTTGCACTGTATTCAGATTGACACCCAAACATTTTGAAATGTTCATATTGGGGCTTCTGGCATAAATGGCAAGCAGTACAGCATGCTGTTTCCAAATGTTTGGTAGAGGGAATTGCATCATGATGCTTTTTTTCTCACAGGCAGTGTCCAGTTTACCCTACCACACTATGCCGTTGCTAAAAACAAAGTGCATGGGGAAAAATTAAAAACATAAAATAGCAACAATATGTATATATATATATATGATGAAAAATATGGAAAATACAAAACAAAATCCGAATATGCAAGTTTACTGTTTTAATGTTGTTTTACTGTGGACGTCAGACGTTAGACGATATTTAAGTCAACATGAAAAGACGATAGACACAAGACTAATCAGAATTCCGATTTTGACTCTGTGAAGATTTTAAAATATATTCATAATAAAAACCTTAGACGGATTTAGGAGGCAGGCATAATATCCACTTCACGTACGGTAAATACTAGACCCGGTTTCTTTAACATCTCCCCTTTCCTGGCAAGATTAATGCTTGACAAACGTACTTATAAGCTCTAGATTCAAATAGAATTCCTCTTTTTCACTTAAAATAAAGTCTCTATCTTGGGAGCGCGTTTTTTGCATCATCGCCCGCGTGATGCCAATGTGACCGAATCCCCCCCCCCAAAAAAGGAACGCAGATATATATATATATAAAAGTGAACATAGAAGTCAACACTTAGAGGCGACAGTCTGTTTCATGCTAGATGCAATCATCAGGCCACATAAATATAGCACACTTTAAGACTATATTTTTCTTCATGTATATATTTCGGTTGAGCTCTCTGGTTTGAGGTGTGAATTTGTAAACAGTGACTATTTAAGCTAATATTGCACGACTCTTCGGCAGAATTGAGTCACTGTGTGTTTATAGAAATCTAAAAATAAACACGCTAAAATTCACCTTCATCCCTGCCTGTGTGCTAATGGCTTAGTGGGAGAAGTTCCGACTGATGCAAGTTCAGTCGGTTTTCGATCCTAGCTAGAAGCAACTGGACGTCTAGCCACACTGATGAGCTGTGAAACAGCGAAACAGTCTGTCTGTGGATGACAAAAATATATATATATATATATATATACACACACACTTCCTATGTTGTGTAGGGTTTGTGTGTGCTTGTGGTTAGTCTATTATGTTTGTTTTTGCCAGTATGTGTATATATGTTCCTTCTCCATAGATATCTGTGTGTGTGTGTATGTATGTGTGTGTGTGTGGTCTGACTTGTGTATTTGGTCATTATGTGTGTATGCTGTGTTTTTATGTGCATGCAGTTATGATCTGTTTAGTGCTGATTTAAATTTCTCTATGAAGTTTTTTCTTGTAGGTAGGAATAATTGTCTGTTTGATATATTGTTATAATTTTAAATTTACTTTGATTCCATTTGTAGATGTGTTGTGATACATAGATTTTTCTGTTGTCTGGTAATTTGATGTTGCTTTTGTGAAGGGAAACTTTGTTGTTTAGTGCTTGGCTGATACCTATATAGGACTTATTGCATTTTGTGCACTTGAGTGCATAAATCATATTTTTAGAGTTTAAGTTTTTCCTTATTGTGAAAATTGTTGTGGGGTTTTCAAAAGGGTAGGAGTTTCCTTCTATAATGATATCACAAACCCCACATCTTTTCTTGTTGCATTTTTTGACCCCCGTATTGTGTGTTGGCTACATTTGGATGAGGTTAATATGTGTTTTAGGTTTTTGATTGGCATTTGCTTTTAATTATTTTGGTTGTTTTTAGTATATTTTTCATTTTATCATTCTTGTCAAGTAGGTCTAGATTTCTTGCAATTTTTGTACATAGTTCTACATTGTTCTTGTTGTATGTTGAGACATATACTAGAGTTTGGTTATTGTTACATTTCTTTGGATTTCATAGTTGGTCTAATGTTATTTTTTCTACTTGTTCAAAATCTATGTGTATTAGTGTCGCGGGGTAGACTCAGTTTTTGAGAGTTTTATGTAGTTCTAGGCAGGTTTTTCGGACCCACAACCCTTTAAATACTCAACAATATCTTCATTTCAAGAGCCATCACTCAAAAAAGCTGTCTAAAATCTATTCCCTATTCCCAGTTAGCTAGCCTGTTTTTCATTTTCACTTTTTATTATCATGAGTGGTAATAATAAAACTAATTTTTGTCTGTTTATGGCAGTGATATATATATATATATATATATATATATATATATAAAAGTGAACATAGAAGTCAACACTTAGAGGCGACAGTCTGTTTCATGCTAGATGCAATCGTCAGGCGACCATGCATCTAGCATGAAACAGGCTTTTATATTTACACACGCTCTATCTCCGATATTGAGCACTTTATCCCATAAATATAGCACACTTTAAGACTTTATTTCTTCATATATATATATATATATATATATATATATATATATATATTGTGTGTATTTAGGCAGCATTTTTTCATTAATACATGTCTCATTAAATAATATAGATAAGTGCAAGTTTTTTTCATATAGTCTGATAATCTTAATAACATTATCATTAAATAATGAAAGAAAATCACAATATTGATACATACTTTTTTTTATTTAATCCGATCTGAGCTTTCGAAAGCTCAGATCGGATTAAATAAAAAAAAGTATGTATCAATATTGTGATTTTCTTTCATTATTTAATGATAATGTTATTAAGATTATCAGACTATATGAAAAAAACTTGCACGAAAGCTCAGATCGGATTAAATAAAAAAAGTATGTATCAATATTGTGATTTTCTTTCATTATTTAATGATAATGTTATTAAGATTATCAGACTATATGAAAAAAACTTGCATAAAATATATAGACAACGCTTATCTATATTATTTAATGAGACATGTATTAATATATATATATATATATATATCAGATAGATAGGCCTCTGCTGGTCATCAAGGACCATGGATTTGACCCCACCCAGTAAGGTAGGATCAAACCTGGGCAGGATGGTATGGAGGAAAAAATGTTTCCCATGCAGCATGTCCCCACCCTTCACATCACTAATAAAGCCAAAGGAACAGCAAGGCTATTACAGTTTGGCACCAACGCCATCACAGGATCTGCCAGAATGAGGCTGAAATCAGTGAGGAAATGCCTTAGGGGTTCCAACTCCAAATTTTTAGCTGTATTGTATGTGCTATGACCAGGGCTACATATAGTTTTGAATTCAGAGTTTCTTTCTCCTAGACTGGTTGCCACCCAAGGCTATAGAACCCAGTCTGTCCTACTATTTGACCATAGCCAGGAGGAGAAGAGAATTCATACCTTTCTCCAGGGTATTAGTACATAAGTGCATGTAATGGATTCAAATGGAATTTGAACTCAGCTCTCTGATTCCTCAATCTGAGCTGCTATCCATTACTTTACACACACACACACATATATATATATATATATATATACATATATATATATATTTCTAATTTATTTGTTTAAATGTTATTTTTTGATGGATATTCATATTTGAGTAGATGCTCTGTTTCTATTTATTTATTAAACAGTGTATTTATGTATTTCCATCTATCAGCTTGGATATTTCAAAAAATCTTCTCAGAAAAATATGCACCCACCAGTAGGATTTGATCCTGCATCCCCTAGGAGAAACCATCCTTAGATCTGACATGCCTTGACCTCTTGATCATGAAGAACTTCCTGATCAAACAAAGCCCAAATAGTGCTTTTGAACAGAGTGCTAAATTTCTTCATGTCTCTCGCACTATCCTACTATCTATCTATGTCAGCTTATTCATATCTATATATCTCAATCTGTTCATATCTATCTATCTATCTAGGTAGATAGATATCTATCTCATTCTGATCATTATATATATATATATATATATATCAATCTGTTCATATCTATCTATTTATTTATCTATCTATCTATCTCAGTCAGATCATTATCTATCTCAGTCAGATCATTATCTACCTATCTCAGTCTGATCATTATCTATCTATCTCAGTCTGATCATTATCTACCTATCTCAGTCTGATCATTATCTATCTATCTCAGTCTGATCATTATCTATCTATCTATCTCAGTCTGATCATTATCTATCTATCTATCTCAGTCTGATCATTATCTATCTATCTATCTATCTATCTCAGTCTGATCCTTATCTATCTATCTATCTATCTCAGTCTGATCCTTATCTATCTATCTATCTATCTATCTATCTCAGTCTGATCCTTATCTATCTATCTATCTATCTATCTATCTCAGTCTGATCATTATCTATCTATCTATCTATCTCAGTCTGATCATTATCTATCTATCTATCTATCTCAGTCTGATCATTATCTATCTATCTATCTATCTCAGTCTGATCATTATCTATCTATCTATCTATCTCAGTCTGATCATTATCTATCTATCTATCTCAGTCTGATCATTATCTATCTATCTATCTCAGTCTGATCATTATCTATCTATCTCAGTCTGATCATTATCTATCTATCTATCTATCTCAGTCTGATCATTATCTATCTATCTATCTCCTCAATCTATCTATCTTTGGCTTTCATCTAAACTTATTTTAAAAGATTTAAATTGATACCACATTTACCCACTGAAATATTATGTACTCTGCAAAGGGAAAAACAGTAGAACATAAAAGTTAACGGTTTGTTTATAAATATTGAAAAATATTGAAAAAAGTGCCCTCGAGGTGATTCTGTAAAAAAATATGACAAGTTTGATAAAATGTTTCATGTAACTGAACAGGTCATTTTAAGTTTTGAACTGATTGGAAATGTTTTAAGGTTTCCTTTCACAAAAGATCAAATAATGTTTCTCTGTATAAATCAATTGTATTCAATTGGGTAAAGGCAACATTCAGAAAATTGTATGGATCTTGTTCTCATTGTTATGCATCATGCAAAAATCAAAACTAAACAAAATAGAAACTGCTGCATTCGGTTTAAAAGCTGCAAGGTATATAGTATTATCCAATTAATCTAAGATAAGGTACTCGTTGCATACTCAATAACTTGAATTAAATTTATGTTACTATCAGGCCCAGAGTATCTTTTTCATGCATTATCTGATGGATGTGCATTGTGGTATAATGGAATGAGAAATCTGAGTTTGAAGTCCAGTCAGGTTCTTTACAGTCACTTATATGTAAATAACCTTGGAAAAGGTTAGAAGCATCCAGGGTAAGATGATAAGCTGCACCCATCAGCACAGCCTCTGATTAGGAGGTTTTGCGGAGCGTGGAACCACCTCTTAATTGCTCGTGTTTCCAGATCTGCCCTGACCCAGGGTGGTAGCACCTGTTAGGATCCCAACTATGGGCAAATAGTTAACCCCAGACTGGGGTCAAAACGTTTAAAAATAGGTTTTAATACCAGCAATACATTATTAAAGACAAAAAAAAGAATATTACCAGCAATACATTTTTGAAAAAATATTACTAGCAATAAAAAGCTTGTTGACATTAAATAACTCATTGAGGCTGATATGCCATAAAACAAAACAAAACAAACTAAACCAAACCAAAGTTAAGAATCCATCTTTCCTTCCCCATCTATGGGTTAAATAGTCGGTCATGAATTGAAAGAGACATGATTGCCCAGGTGTGTACCACAGATGGCACTTTTTCTTTTTCTTTTTATTTCTTAACTGATGTTCATCCAATACAAGGCCCAAGAGCCACTCAAAGTTTTGGTGTGGAGTTGCATAAGATTAACAGAAGAAAGGACAAACATTAAGAGTACAGAGCTGAAGCATACTGTAGGAGGAACTGGAAACTCAATCTTAAACAAAAAACAAGGGATAAACATCTACTCTTAGACTGAGGGAGAGTGTGAACCGGATGATAGGCAAACCTATCTGCTCCTATTGAGGAAAACTGAACAAATAAATAGTAAATAAAATTTAAGAGTTTAGGCAGAGATGTTAGAAGTATAGAGTTGTAGCAGACTTTAGAAGGAACTGGAGACAAGAGATAAACTTCTACTCCCATTCAAAAGACTGGGGAGGGGGATGAACCAGATGATAGGCAAACCTATCTACTCCTATTGGTGAAGGAGACAAAAAAGTACAATAAGATAAATAATTAGTGAATAAAATTTGTGACTTCAGAGATTTATTATATTGGCTCTGTTTGTATATTTTTTTTCTTTTACATTGAACACTCTTCTGGTAACCCTTCTGTGCTTTAAATTGAAAATACGACACCCAAATTTAAACATAAATCAGATTAGCGAAAAGAACATTTCGAAAGCTAAACAATGTACTAAGAAACAGGAATGTACAATTAGAAACAAAGAAAAATGTGCTGAATTGCTATGTGATATCAATCCTCTTATGACAGCATATGCTGGACAATCTCCCCATAGATGAAGAAACTGGGGTCAACAGAAATGTGGTTCTACAGAAAGATACTGAGAATTCCACAGAGAATGCAAGTAAGCAACAAGGAGGTTTTAAAGAAAATGATACCAAAATGAACCCTTATACTTAGAATCAGAAATTTCTTGGACACACAATGTTGAAGGAGGGTTTTGAAAACTTAACTTTTACAAGTTATACAAAGGTAAAGATAGAGAGAGGGAGGCAGCAGGCCATCTACCTGATGTGCTTGTGTGAATGGATGATAGAATGAAGTTGGGGGGGTATCAAAGGCAGAAATGCTGCAGAGAGTAATGTGGAATAGGAAGCTGTGGAGAGACATGATCTCACACATCCTGACGGGATACAGCACGTAGAAGACATGAAACTGACAGTCACCATTAAATGATGATGCATTTGGGTATAATCTATCTATCTATCTATCTGTCTGTCTGTGTTTATATGATGGACTCTCCCGTCGAACTCGACGTATGAGGGTCAGACAGATCAGTTCCCAGAAACTGAAAGCCCGACAGCCACACAGGATTTGATTATAGTGGTGAAGGCTTTGTGCAGGGCCATCCACACTTTTTGGAGGGACGAATACAGGGACCTGGTGCAACGAATGCCACAAGGTCCCCAAACGACCCTCTGCTGGTTTTGAATTCAGAGTTGTCCTTCTCCTAGACCAGTTGCCATCCAAGGCTATAGAACCCAGTCTGTCCTGCTATTTACCCATAGTTGGAGGGAGAAGAAGAGGATTCTGTGTTTATATATATATATATATATATATATATATATATATATATATATATATATATATATATAATATAGGCTTATAATAATATAGGTTTATACATAGAAAATATTCGTTCTTCGACAGTATTCGAACCTGTATCCTATACGGAACCGTCACATAGGCTGATGTGCCTTACCGCTCGGCCACAAAGGATCGTTTGGTTGGTAAGGTCGAATTTTACTGCTTATAAACTTCAATCTTCCATGAATCTCTCACGTACATTCATAACTGCTCATGGCTTATCAAATTCTGTTGAAGGACGAATATTTTCTATGAAAATTTCTCGGACATTCAGGCAGGTAAATGTTATTTAATACTGTTTATTATAAACAGAGCATTTACTTAAATACTTGTATCTATAAAAAGAATGTTAAACATAAAAATGTCTTTAAATAATTGTCAGACTTTGTCCATTTCATAATATATATATATATATATATATATATATATATATATACATACATACATACATACAAATATAAGGAGAATGAAAAGAATATAAATTCAAACGTTCATAACATTAATTTAAAAGAAGGCACAATACCAAAAAGTAGAGCAATATTTATTTATTATAAGTTATTACATACAAAGAAACAAGTAGTCACTACAAAGATGTATATTTGTTTCGTTGATGCCTAAACTTATAAGCATCTCATCATGTGGTGGACAAAGATGGTTATAAACGATTTTATTAAAACATTTTACCTATGAAACATCACTTCTTTTTACATTTTTAAAAATTTTGGAAGATGTAAGAAGAATTTCCATAAAAGGAAAAGAAAAAAAATAATAATGTGTGCAGGTTAAAGTAGAAAAAAAAGGATAAGAAATCAATAAAAGGAAAAAGAAAAAAGAAAGAGAAATAGAAATAGTTAAAAAAGAAAAAAGCAGAAACAAATCATCCATTCTCCGAAGAAAAGGAAAAAGAGAAAAGAGGAGAAAAATGAAGAGGAGTAATATTATAAAATACAAAGAAAAGAAAAAGAAAAAGAAGAAAGAAAAGAAGAACAAAAAGAAGAAAGAAAAGAACAAGGAAAAGAAGAAAGAAAGTCAAGAGAAGTTGTTGATAACAATTCAGTCAATCAAAAAATTGAATCTATTTATAAATAGATTCAATTTTTGAAAAATAAATCTGATGATCGCAGAAACATGAAATCCAGGGTCACAAACTCATATCCATACTACTGTATACGTATATATATATATATATATATATATATATATATGTGTGTATATATATCATACAATTAGAATTCAGATATCATTATGTAAATGATTTTATGTAATTGAATCTATTTATAAATTTTACATAATTGAATCTATTTATAAATAGATTCAATTTTTGAAAAATAAACCTGATGATTGCAGAAGTATGAAATCCAGGGTCACAAACTCATATCCATACTACTGTATATATATATATCTCATACAATTAGAATTCAGATATCATTATGTAAAAGATTTTACATAATGGTATCTTAATTTTGATTGTATGACATATATTGCTCTGTTTATTATAAAAAAACATTGAGCTCTATGTGTGAATCAGTCTTAATATTTAATATTTTATATTGTGTTAATAGGATTCACTTGGATTATATACCAACAGATTACTACCTGTATGTATATATATATATATATATATATATATGCAGCATATTTTCATTCAAATAGGTTTGTTTAAATAATTTAGATGTATTATGTCTATTTATTTTACTTTCAATCCTTTTAAATCCACAAATTAAGTTTTGGTGGCCGTAGAAAATACCAAAATTTTCTTTCAAATAATTTTTATTTTGCCAAGTGCTTTAGTCTCATCTGAGACCATTTTCAGGACGTTAAAATATCTGTGTATATATGTGTAAAAAGTAATAGCTCTGTAAATTCAAAATATTTTCCACTGTTTGTTTACAGCATTTTTACAGTATTTACAGTGTCAATTTCAACATTTTTCTGTTATGCAAGGAAGGTAACTTTTGTAATAAAAAGGATTTTTTATTTATATTTTTGATTTAATAATGTTATATAAAACTTTGCCGCTAAAAACATTTAAGAACTTTGTTGCCCTACTCACAGTTGACTTTATTTATCTTCGGTTGCAATTTTCTTTTCTATAAAGGGCTTCCAGAATTTTAAGTTTTTACTTATTATTACCTTGTCAAAGCACTGATGTATTTTCAACTAATATATTGTCTAAACTGTGAATGTGGAGCTACTGTATGCACATCCACATATATTTTAACAATCTGAAGAAGGTCTCAGATGAGATTGAAAGTACTTGGGAATATATATATATATATATATATATATATATATATATATATATATATATATATATATATATATATTTCAAGAAAGATATTCAGATTACTAACACAAAAATAGAGAATGTCTCGTATCGAGAATATTTAACATTGAAAAACATAAAGAAAAAAATTAATTATTTTTAATAATATGTGGAAATCTTCACCCTTTACCTGAAGATGGTCGTGAGACCAGAAACATGTGTAGTAAAATTATGAAAAATAAAGCATAATATTTTTTTAAATATCCACATTACAACCAAATTTTCTAAGCTATTTTTCTCTCTTCATCATGTGCTATAGGAATTTCAGCTCTCTCTTCATCATGTTAAGTATAAGTGTTTTTCTTGTTTACATTCACTCTAAAACTTTGTTATAGATCATATGTTTGGTCCATGGTATTCTAAGCATCTTTCTGTAGAACCACGTTTCTGTTGCTTCTGTTGTACACACCCCCCAACACACACACACTCTACTGGGAGGTCTTGGGTGACAGCATTAATTTGATAATACAATTGCATTCTTCTCTTGCAGCCAGTTTTGACGCTTTGGTCTCAGAGATAAAAAACATCAACAAAGATAATTTTAACGTTTCGACCGTTATACACTCCGGCCTTCTTCAGGTAGTTGGAATGTCAAACTGAACCCTTTATTTTGCTCACTGGGGTAGACTGTTCTAGTTCCATGTGCCATGTCTAATGGATGTCAGTTATCAGTTATCTCCTGTTAATTCCCCTCTCCAAGTTCTCCACTGCTTTAACCGGGTATTGAACTCACACTTTTTTGGGTCCTGTCACTGGATCTAACTAACGCCTTTATCCACTGTGCCATGTGTCCTTGAGGACCCAAAAGAGTGTGAGTTCAATACCCAGTTAAGGCAGTGGAGAACTTGCAGAGGGGGAATTAACAGGAGATAACTGATAACTGACATCCATTAAACATGGCACATGGAACTAGAACAGTCTACCCCAGTGAGCAAAGTAAAGGGTTCAGTTCAACATTCCAACCACCTGAAGAAGGCCAGAGCATATAACGACTGAAACGTTGTAATAAATATGGCGACAAAGATGAGGTCAATAGTCTGAATAATGTAAATAGTGTACATAATACCTCATCTCAGAAATGTAGACAGATAGATAATTTTAACTTAACTATTTTATTAAAATCAAGATGTACTAGGTCATTCCCATTCACTGGGGTGCTGTTTGAGTCATGAAAGAAAACACGTTTACATTGTTTGACAGTTAAGACTCGACTATCTGAAACCTTTCTTCTATCTCCTTTCCTATACTGGCTCAGCCAATCAATATCAGCTAGCTTATTTTAGCTTGCATCTGACATCAAAAGAGATTGTATAGCATACACTGCCATAGAGAAGGACTGAAATTACATTCAGTTACATACAGTTTAGTGCCTTTTTCTTTATATGTAATGAAATTTCTTTGTTTCTTAATACTTTGTTTAGCTTTTGGAAGGTATATTTCACTATCTTGATGTGCTTTTGGACTCTCTGAAATCAGCCATTCAAAATCAACTAGCTTGTTTTGGCTTGCATCTGACCACAAAGGTCAACTTCTGGAAGTTGCAGCTGAGATACAATTTCCCCTAAAAATAAGAGTCTGCTAAACTATTATTTAGCACTTAAAGTTGCTTCTGCATCTTTGAGGAGATTGTACAGTATACACTGCCATAGAGGAGGACTGAAATTACATTCAGTTACATGCAGTTCAATACCTTTTTCTTTATATGTAATGGAATTATTTTTGTTTCTTAATACTTGCATTTTAAAGTTTTGTTTCTTCTCTATAATAATAACTTGAGTCTTCAGTTTGAATTTGGAATCTAGTTATCCAAAATTTACCAGGATGTTGCCAGCAAAATCTTGTCTACCATACAGACAACATTAATTTCTTGATAATGACTGAGGTATGCAAAAGAACAGTACAGGGACAAGTAGATTCATGCCTTTTAGAAAGGCATTATTGGCAATCCATGTAAAAAAGATGAGGCTGAAATTTACACATGGTCCATCTATTTCTTTTACCAAAGAAGTACTTGGTATAGTAAAACACACACAGAAACACATTCACACAAGAAACAAGAACACACACACACACACACGCACACATATCCTCCACACAAATGCATACATTTATGCATGCAAATGCCTACAGGCACCCACACGTGCACACATAAACTCTCCAACTCCATATCACTTCTACAAAAACACACACACCAACCCAGGTTATGGCTATATATTGTTGAAACATTGGTTTTCATACAATCATTATAGTTAAGCAATGTTGAACCTGGTCAGTACCTAGATGGGTGATTACTTCAGGATATTAGATCCTGTAAGCTTGGATCTGTGGGTGGTGTAATACAGTGCTTCTATAACAATCTGATATGTTTGACCAGCATTTTTCTTTGACATACAATTTGTGGTAATATTGATTTATACGAGAAACTATATATATAATGAATATTGACTATTTTTTATCTTCCATTTATTTTGCAAACAAATATTTCAATATCAAAACATATAAAAAGTAATAAAAAAAAAAAAGAAGCTTCAAGTGATTCCTTAGCATGGCCTGGACACTGGCTACGTACCAGTAGCTGATGGTTCATGGACAACCACTTTGAGTAGCACTAGTGTAATGGATAATGGGTAGGAATTTTAAATCAAAGAGCCTAGTTCTTAATACCCATTTTTTTATATGGGAAAGGTATGAATCCATCTCTTCTTCCCCAAACTATAGGTTAATTAGTAATACTTGTATAGCTAAATCATTATTATCTCAAAGAACAGAAAATTCTTACAGTCTAAAAATATTTTGTGGCATTAAATAAACTGCAATTGATTGATGTAGCATAGAAAATGAACGAATGAAAGCAAATCAAACCTAACTCCACATGCACACCTATGGAATGCATCTCTGAATGCATTTGTCATTAATGCAAGTGTATATATGTGTGAATGCACCCGTTTGCAAATGGCTGCATAATTTAAAGTATATTGTTATGTGAATGCGTGCATATATGCATTTGTCTCCACGTGTGCATATGTGAATGTATGTACACATGCATTGGCATATGCACATGTGCATGTATCCTTTCTCATGTTTGACTTTGTGTACATCTGTGACTGTGTGTGAATGTGCATATTCATGTGTGTACGGGTGAGGCATGTTATTAAATTGATAGGTACAGTTGTACTGTGTTTGGTAAAGGAACAAAGGCTTTTGTCGGTACTTCGCAAAGAATATTAAAATTTGGTGATGAGACGACCAGAAATACTGAATTATTTATTCCTAGTAATAATTTTTTTTATTTCTGCTTCCAGGTGCTCGCAGTAGTGGTCACCGTAGGAGTTGATGCAGCAGGCATCTTTTAGTTAGAAACTTTCAGATCATTAATCACCATCCTCTTCCCCTCATTTCTCCACCCTGCTTCCCGGTGCCTCTGATGTCCCTGCACCCTCACCACAACATCAATCCATTTGCAATCAAGAATTGTTTTTTTGTTTTTCTTTTTTGCCTTTTCATATTGGTTGTAAGAGTGATTGATTTTCTTGATTGATTAAGGGATGATTTCTTTCTGTTATTTTTTTTTTAAGCGATCAGGTGTGAGATGAACGGATGCAGAATTTCATGTTTTATGTTGGCGTTAAGTAATTCAGGAAAGATTACTATTCTAAGATTAACCTAAAACCAACGTCGTCACTTCAACCAACATGACAATAGTAGGTATGACAATGCTTCACAAAAACATTATACAGGGTGCGATGGATAAATTGTCATCTAAATGACGCGAAAATGAAAAAGACGCTGAAATTTCTTTTTAACAGATATGCAGGGTGCGATGCATAAATTGTCGTCCAAATGACGCAAAAATGAAAATGACACTGACATCTCCTTTTAACAGATATGCAGAGTGCGATGGATAAACTGTCGTCTAAATGACACGAAAATGAAATAAGACACTAAAATTTCTTTTTAACAGATATGCAGGGTGCGATGCATAAATTGTCGTCTAAATGATGCAAAAATGACAATGACACTGACATCTCATTCTAACAGATATGCAGAGTGCGATGGATAAATTGTCGTCTAAAAGATGCAAAAATGAAAATGACATCTCATTTTAACAGGTATGCTGAGTGTGATGGATAAACTGTCTTCTAAATGATGCAAAAATAAAAATGACACTGACATCTCCCTTTAACAGATATGCAGGGTGCGATGGATAAATTGTTGCCTAAATGGCACGAAAATGAAAATGTCACTAACATCTCATTCTAAAAGATAAGCAGGGTGTGATGGATAAATTGTCATGTTAATGACGCAAAAATAAAAATGACATTGAAATTTCATTTTAACAGATATACATATATATATATACATATAGGATTAATACAAACATCAAATATGTCATTTAGCTGAGAGATATTATATTCAGCAACTCTACTCTAGAGTTTCATAGACAAACCTCTGTGTAATTGTCTGGTCCAGTCATCAAGAGATATTTTTGCAGGCCGTTGTATGTGTTGAGAAATAAACACGTGTGTCTCCTGAAATGCCCACAAATGGCAGACACAGGATGTGAGAAGAGGGCGAGAAAAGATATTGCTGAGTATTTATAGTCCGGAAAGTGTCCCCGAGTAGCGGTTTCGAAGTGAGGAGGAGGTAACCCAACAAGAGCAAGCAAGATTGGAGAACTCAGCAAAACACCTACCTTTTGATTTATTGTTGGTTTTATCCCACAGCAATAGAAATGTTTTTCTACAGAAGGATACTGAGAATTCCATGAATGGCGCCAGTAATCAATGTGGAAGTCTTAAAGAAAACAGTAGAAAAAGAGACAGCTGAAATCCTTTAGACACATAAGATAAGGTAAGAGGGCATGGAAAACTGAACCCTCAAAAGGTTATATTGAGGGTGTTGTGGGCCAGTGTATACGTTGTGTTAGGGTTGAGAAATAAACATGTGTGTCTCCTGAAATACCCACAACAAACATGGCAGACTTAGGATGTGAGTTCACACAAAGAAATGTAACGAAATGACAAGAACCAATATATATATATATGTACAAACAAGTGATTATTAACAACAAAGGTATACAAGTGACAAGACAAATAATGTGAGCAACAAATGAATGTGAAAACCTAATGGTCCAAAGTATGTGTAGTGAGTGAATGTGTGTAAGTACGTGTACATGTGTATGCATGTGTTATGGTAATTTACCTAAGCACACATGGACTCACCCAGCTTTAAATAGGAGCAGGTACTGCCGTTTGGAGAGGGAAGTTTGCAGCAGTCAGCTCTGACAGTCAGACTGAACATTCTTGCTGTAGCACTCTCATTTGTATATGTTTGTATTACTGTTTCTGTTAATATATTTGTTTAAATCAATTCCACTCTTATGTTTTTATTTCTGGAACTAACAAAGCCACATTTATTTTTATATAAAATACTATATATATATATATATATATATATATATATATATATATATGAAAACATTATTATTATATAAAATATTATTTTTATACATATATGATACATATCCAAATGTGAGAAAGAAAAGATGGAGTAAATATCTACTGTTTGTAGCATTTACTTTTAAAATGTGCTCAATACAAAGTTGAGCAAAATATAATTATTATATTCTTATTATAAGAAATTATAATAAAAACATTTTGAAATTGGTACACAAAAGCTTTCATGTTTCAATATTATGATTGTATTTTTTCAGGCGAAGAAATACAATCATAATATTGAAACATGAAAGGTTTTGCGTAGAATTTCAAAATGTTTTTTAATTATAATCTCTTATAATAGAAATATATATATATATATATATATATATATATATGATGAGACCTTGCCACCAATTCATAAACTCTAGGTACCATACAGGAAAGTTTATCAGAAGAATTGCCATGAAAGTATTTATAGAAAATGCAAAGGGAAGTATGTTAGGCTGGAGGGAAAGTGACTATAGCTGAGATGCAAGGTTAGGACCAGTAACTTTGCAGATTCTTCTTTGTATTCTATCAAGGATATCTAAATATATGGCAAAAACACTGGACCAGATGTGACAGCAATATTCAATGCCTGACTGAATGGTAGATGTGTAAATGTGCAAGATATATTCTGGTAAGAAAAATGACACAGGGAACCAAATTTTCTGACTGCAAACCTAGCAATTGATTCAATATAATCATTCCACTTCATGTCAGCATAAAATGTTATTAATATTACACATTTATACGTACGTTTAGTTTGGTTTATTTTGTTTTATGGCATATCAACTACAATGGGTTATTTAATGCCAACAACATTTTTAGGATAGATATGTATTCTTTGGTTTAGATTGGTTTGGTTTATTTTGCTTTATGGCATATCAACCTCAATGGGTTATTTAATGCCAACAATATTTTTAGGATAGATTTGTATGAATAGAATATGTATTCTTTGGTTTAGATTGGTTTCGTTTATTTTGTTTTATGGCATATCAACTACAATGGGTTATTTAATGCCAACAACATTTTTAGGATAGATATGTATTCTTTGGTTTAGATTGGTTTGGTTTATTTTGCTTTATGGCATATCAACCTCAATGGGTTATTTAATGCCAACAATATTTTTAGGATAGATTTGTATGAATAGAATATGTATTCTTTGGTTTAGATTGGTTTCGTTTATTTTGTTTTATGGCATATCAACTACAATGGGTTATTTAATGCCAACAACATTTTTAGGATAGATATGTATTCTTTGGTTTAGATTGGTTTCGTTTATTTTGCTTTATGGCATATCAACCTCAATGGGTTATTTAATGCCAACAATATTTTTAGGATAGATTTGTATGAATAGAATATGTATTCTTTGGTTTAGATTGGTTTCGTTTATTTTGTTTTATGGCATATCAACTACAATGGGTTATTTAATGCCAACAACATTTTTAGGATAGATATGTATTCTTTGGTTTAGATTGGTTTGGTTTATTTTGCTTTATGGCATATCAACCTCAATGGGTTATTTAATGCCAACAATATTTTTAGGATAGATTTGTATGAATAGAATATGTATTCTTTGGTTTAGATTGGTTTCGTTTATTTTGTTTTATGGCATATCAACTACAATGGGTTATTTAATGCCAACAACATTTTTAGGATAGATATGTATTCTTTGGTTTAGATTGGTTTGGTTTATTTTGCTTTATGGCATATCAACCTCAATGGGTTATTTAATGCCAACAATATTTTTAGGATAGATTTGTATGAATAGAATATGTATTCTTTGGTTTAGATTGGTTTCGTTTATTTTGTTTTATGGCATATCAACTACAATGGGTTATTTAATGCCAACAACATTTTTAGGATAGATATGTATTCTTTGGTTTAGATTGGTTTGGTTTATTTTGCTTTATGGCATATCAACCTCAATGGGTTATTTAATGCCAACAATATTTTTAGGATAGATTTGTATGAATAGAATATGTATTCTTTGGTTTAGATTGGTTTCGTTTATTTTGTTTTATGGCATATCAACTACAATGGGTTATTTAATGCCAACAACATTTTTAGGATAGATATGTATTCTTTGGTTTAGATTGGTTTGGTTTATTTTGCTTTATGGCATATCAACCTCAATGGGTTATTTAATGCCAACAATATTTTTAGGATAGATTTGTATGAATAGAATATGTATTCTTTGGTTTAGATTGGTTTCGTTTATTTTGTTTTATGGCATATCAACTACAATGGGTTATTTAATGCCAACAACATTTTTAGGATAGATATGTATTCTTTGGTTTAGATTGGTTTCGTTTATTTTGCTTTATGGCATATCAACCTCAATGGGTTATTTAATGCCAACAATATTTTTAGGATAGATTTGTATGAATAGAATATGTATTCTTTGGTTTAGATTGGTTTGGTTTATTTTGTTTTATGGCATATCAACTACAATGGGTTATTTAATGCCAACAACATTTTTAGGATAGATATGTATTCTTTGGTTTAGATTGGTTTGGTTTATTTTGCTTTATGGCATATCAACCTCAATGGGTTATTTAATGCCAACAATATTTTTAGGATAGATTTGTATGAATAGAATATGTATTCTTTGGTTTAGATTGGTTTCGTTTATTTTGTTTTATGGCATATCAACTACAATGGGTTATTTAATGCCAACAACATTTTTAGGATAGATATGTATTCTTTGGTTTAGATTGGTTTGGTTTATTTTGCTTTATGGCATATCAACCTCAATGGGTTATTTAATGCCAACAATATTTTTAGGATAGATTTGTATGAATAGAATATGTATTCTTTGGTTTAGATTGGTTTCGTTTATTTTGTTTTATGGCATATCAACTACAATGGGTTATTTAATGCCAACAACATTTTTAGGATAGATATGTATTCTTTGGTTTAGATTGGTTTCGTTTATTTTGCTTTATGGCATATCAACCTCAATGGGTTATTTAATGCCAACAATATTTTTAGGATAGATTTGTATGAATAGAATATGTATTCTTTGGTTTAGATTGGTTTCGTTTATTTTGTTTTATGGCATATCAACTACAATGGGTTATTTAATGCCAACAACATTTTTAGGATAGATATGTATTCTTTGGTTTAGATTGGTTTCGTTTATTTTGCTTTATGGCATATCAACCTCAATGGGTTATTTAATGCCAACAATATTTTTAGGATAGATTTGTATGAATAGAATATGTATTCTTTGGTTTAGATTGGTTTCGTTTATTTTGTTTTATGGCATATCAACTACAATGGGTTATTTAATGCCAACAACATTTTTAGGATAGATATGTATTCTTTGGTTTAGATTGGTTTCGTTTATTTTGCTTTATGGCATATCAACCTCAATGGGTTATTTAATGCCAACAATATTTTTAGGATAGATTTGTATGAATAGAATATGTATTCTTTGGTTTAGATTGGTTTCGTTTATTTTGTTTTATGGCATATCAACTACAATGGGTTATTTAATGCCAACAACATTTTTAGGATAGATATGTATTCTTTGGTTTAGATTGGTTTGGTTTATTTTGCTTTATGGCATATCAACCTCAATGGGTTATTTAATGCCAACAATATTTTTAGGATAGATTTGTATGAATAGAATATGTATTCTTTGGTTTAGATTGGTTTCGTTTATTTTGTTTTATGGCATATCAACTACAATGGGTTATTTAATGCCAACAACATTTTTAGGATAGATATGTATTCTTTGGTTTAGATTGGTTTGGTTTATTTTGCTTTATGGCATATCAACCTCAATGAGTTATTTAATGCCAACAATATTTTTAGGATAGATTTGTATGAATAGAATATGTATTCTTTGGTTTAGATTGGTTTCGTTTATTTTGTTTTATGGCATATCAACTACAATGGGTTATTTAATGCCAACAACATTTTTAGGATAGATATGTATTCTTTGGTTTAGATTGTTTTCGTTTATTTTGCTTTATGGCATATCAACCTCAATGGGTTATTTAATGCCAACAATATTTTTAGGATAGATTTGTATGAATAGAATATGTATTCTTTGGTTTAGATTGGTTTCGTTTATTTTGTTTTATGGCATATCAACTACAATGGGTTATTTAATGCCAACAACATTTTTAGGATAGATATGTATTCTTTGGTTTAGAATGGTTTCGTTTATTTTGCTTTATGGCATATCAACCTCAATGGGTTATTTAATGCCAACAATATTTTTAGGATAGATTTGTATGAATAGAATATGTATTCTTTGGTTTAGAGTGTTTTGGTTTATTTTGTTTTATGGCATATCAACTACAATGGGTTATTTAATGCCAACAACATTTTTAGGATAGATATGTATTCTTTGGTTTAGATTGGTTTGGTTTATTTTGCTTTATGGCATATCAACCTCAATGGGTTATTTAATGCCAACAATATATTTAGGATAGATTTGTATGAATAGAATATGTATTCTTTGGTTTAGATTGGTTTCGTTTATTTTGTTTTATGGCATATCAACTACAATGGGTTATTTAATGCCAACAACATTTTTAGGATAGATATGTATTCTTTGGTTTAGATTGGTTTGGTTTATTTTGCTTTATGGCATATCAACCTCAATGGGTTATTTAATGCCAACAATATTTTTAGGATAGATTTGTATGAATAGAATATGTATTCTTTGGTTTAGATTGGTTTCGTTTATTTTGTTTTATGGCATATCAACTACAATGGGTTATTTAATGCCAACAACATTTTTAGGATAGATATGTATTCTTTGGTTTAGATTTGTTTCGTTTATTTTGCTTTATGGCATATCAACCTCAATGGGTTATTTAATGCCAACAATATTTTTAGGATAGATTTGTATGAATAGAATATGTATTCTTTGGTTTAGATTGGTTTCGTTTATTTTGTTTTATGGCATATCAACTACAATGGGTTATTTAATGCCAACAACATTTTTAGGATAGATATGTATTCTTTGGTTTAGATTGGTTTGGTTTATTTTGCTTTATGGCATATCAACCTCAATGGGTTATTTAATGCCAACAATATTTTTAGGATAGATTTGTATGAATAGAATATGTATTCTTTGGTTTAGATTGGTTTCGTTTATTTTGTTTTATGGCATATCAACTACAATGGGTTATTTAATGCCAACAACATTTTTAGGATAGATATGTATTCTTTGGTTTAGATTGGTTTGGTTTATTTTGCTTTATGGCATATCAACCTCAATGGGTTATTTAATGCCAACAACATTTTCAGGATAGATTCATATGAATAGAATATGTATTCTTTGGTTTAGATTGGTTTCGTTTATTTTGTTTTATAGCATATCAACCTCAATGGGTTATTTAATGCCAACAATATTTTTAGGATAGATTTGTATGAATAGAATATGTATTCTTTGGTTTAGATTGGTTTCGTTTATTTTGTTTTATAGCATATCAACCTCAATGGGTTATTTAATGCCAACAATATTTTTAGGATAGATTTGTATGAATAGAATATGTATTCTTTGGTTTAGATTGGTTTCGTTTATTTTGTTTTATAGCATATCAACCTCAATGGGTTATTTAATGCCAACAATATTTTTAGGATAGATTTGTATGAATAGAATATGTATTCTTTGGTTTAGATTGGTTTCGTTTATTTTGTTTTATAGCATATCAACCTCAATGGGTTATTTAATGCCAACAATATTTTTAGGATAGATTTGTATGAATAGAATATGTATTCTTTGGTTTAGATTGGTTTCGTTTATTTTGTTTTATGGCATATCAACTACAATGGGTTATTTAATGCCAACAACATTTTTAGGATAGATATGTATTCTTTGGTTTAGATTGGTTTCGTTTATTTTGCTTTATGGCATATCAACCTCAATGGGTTATTTAATGCCAACAATATTTTTAGGATAGATTTGTATGAATAGAATATGTATTCTTTGGTTTAGATTGGTTTCGTTTATTTTGTTTTATGGCATATCAACTACAATGGGTTATTTAATGCCAACAACATTTTTAGGATAGATATGTATTCTTTGGTTTAGATTGGTTTCGTTTATTTTGCTTTATGGCATATCAACCTCAATGGGTTATTTAATGCCAACAATATTTTTAGGATAGATTTGTATGAATAGAATATGTATTCTTTGGTTTAGATTGGTTTCGTTTATTTTGTTTTATGGCATATCAACTACAATGGGTTATTTAATGCCAACAACATTTTTAGGATAGATATGTATTCTTTGGTTTAGATTGGTTTGGTTTATTTTGCTTTATGGCATATCAACCTCAATGGGTTATTTAATGCCAACAATATTTTTAGGATAGATTTGTATGAATAGAATATGTATTCTTTGGTTTAGATTGGTTTCGTTTATTTTGTTTTATAGCATATCAACCTCAATGGGTTATTTAATGCCAACAATATTTTTAGGATAGATTTGTATGAATAGGATATGTATTCTTTGGTTTAGATTGGTTTCGTTTATTTTGTTTTATAGCATATCAACCTCAATGGGTTATTTAATGCCAACAATATTTTTAGGATAGATTTGTATGAATAGAATATGTATTCTTTGGTTTAGATTGGTTTCGTTTATTTTGTTTTATAGCATATCAACCTCAATGGGTTATTTAATGCCAACAATATTTTTAGGATAGATTTGTATGAATAGAATATGTATTCTTTGGTTTAGATTGGTTTGGTTTATTTTGCTTTATGGCATATCAACCTCAATGGGTTATTTAATGCCAACAATATTTTTAGGATAGATTTGTATGAATAGAATATGTATTCTTTGGTTTAGATTGGTTTCGTTTATTTTGTTTTATGGCATATCAACTACAATGGGTTATTTAATGCCAATAACATTTTTAGGATAGATATGTATTCTTTGGTTTAGATTGGTTTCGTTTATTTTGCTTTATGGCATATCAACCTCAATGGGTTATTTAATGCCAACAATATTTTTAGGATAGATTTGTATGAATAGAATATGTATTCTTTGGTTTAGATTGGTTTCGTTTATTTTGTTTTATGGCATATCAACTACAATGGGTTATTTAATGCCAACAACATTTTTAGGATAGATATGTATTCTTTGGTTTAGATTGGTTTCGTTTATTTTGCTTTATGGCATATCAACCTCAATGGGTTATTTAATGCCAACAATATTTTTAGGATAGATTTTTATGAATAGAATATGTATTCTTTGGTTTAGATTGGTTTCGTTTATTTTGTTTTATGGCATATCAACTACAATGGGTTATTTAATGCCAAGAACATTTTTAGGATAGATATGTATTCTTTGGTTTAGATTGGTTTGGTTTATTTTGCTTTATGGCATATCAACCTCAATGGGTTATTTAATGCCAACAATATTTTTAGGATAGATTTGTATGAATAGAATATGTATTCTTTGGTTTAGATTGGTTTCGTTTATTTTGTTTTATAGCATATCAACCTCAATGGGTTATTTAATGCCAACAATATTTTTAGGATAGATTTGTATGAATAGAATATGTATTCTTTGGTTTAGATTGGTTTCGTTTATTTTGTTTTATAGCATATCAACCTCAATGGGTTATTTAATGCCAACAATATTTTTAGGATAGATTTGTATGAATAGAATATGTATTCTTTGGTTTAGATTGGTTTCGTTTATTTTGTTTTATAGCATATCAACCTCAATGGGTTATTTAATGCCAACAATATTTTTAGGATAGATTTGTATGAATAGAATATGTATTCTTTGGTTTAGATTGGTTTCGTTTATTTTGTTTTATGGCATATCAACTACAATGGGTTATTTAATGCCAACAACATTTTTAGGATAGATATGTATTCTTTGGTTTAGATTGGTTTGGTTTATTTTGCTTTATGGCATATCAACCTCAATGGGTTATTTAATGCAAACAATATTTTTAGGATAGATTTGTATGAATAGAATATGTATTCTTTGGTTTAGATTGGTTTCGTTTATTTTGTTTTATAGCATATCAACCTCAATGGGTTATTTAATGCCAACAATATTTTTAGGATAGATTTGTATGAATAGAATATGTATTCTTTGGTTTAGATTGGTTTCGTTTATTTTGTTTTATATCATATCAACCTCAATGGTTATTTAATGCCAACAATATTTTTAGGATAGATTTGTATGAATAGAATATGTATTCTTTGGTTTAGATTGGTTTCGTTTATTTTGTTTTATAGCATATCAACCTCAATGGGTTATTTAATGCCAACAATATTTTTAGGATAGATTTGTATGAATAGAATATGTATTCTTTGGTTTAGATTGGTTTCGTTTATTTTGTTTTATGGCATATCAACTACAATGGGTTATTTAATGCCAACAACATTTTTAGGATAGATATGTATTCTTTGGTTTAGATTGGTTTGGTTTATTTTGCTTTATGGCATATCAACCTCAATGGGTTATTTAATGCCAACAATATTTTTAGGATAGATTTGTATGAATAGAATATGTATTCTTTGGTTTAGATTGGTTTCGTTTATTTTGTTTTATGGCATATCAACTACAATGGGTTATTTAATGCCAACAACATTTTTAGGATAGATATGTATTCTTTGGTTTAGATTGGTTTGGTTTATTTTGCTTTATGGCATATCAACCTCAATGGGTTATTTAATGCAAACAATATTTTTAGGATAGATTTGTATGAATAGAATATGTATTCTTTGGTTTAGATTGGTTTCGTTTATTTTGTTTTATAGCATATCAACCTCAATGGGTTATTTAATGCCAACAATATTTTTAGGATAGATTTGTATGAATAGAATATGTATTCTTTGGTTTAGATTGGTTTCGTTTATTTTGTTTTATATCATATCAACCTCAATGGTTATTTAATGCCAACAATATTTTTAGGATAGATTTGTATGAATAGAATATGTATTCTTTGGTTTAGATTGGTTTCGTTTATTTTGTTTTATAGCATATCAACCTCAATGGGTTATTTAATGCCAACAATATTTTTAGGATAGATTTGTATGAATAGAATATGTATTCTTTGGTTTAGATTGGTTTCGTTTATTTTGTTTTATGGCATATCAACTACAATGGGTTATTTAATGCCAACAACATTTTTAGGATAGATATGTATTCTTTGGTTTAGATTGGTTTGGTTTATTTTGCTTTATGGCATATCAACCTCAATGGGTTATTTAATGCCAACAATATTTTTAGGATAGATTTGTATGAATAGAATATGTATTCTTTGGTTTAGATTGGTTTCGTTTATTTTGTTTTATGGCATATCAACTACAATGGGTTATTTAATGCCAACAACATTTTTAGGATAGATATGTATTCTTTGGTTTAGATTGGTTTGGTTTATTTTGCTTTATGGCATATCAACCTCAATGGGTTATTTAATGCCAACAATATTTTTAGGATAGATTTGTATGAATAGAATATGTATTCTTTGGTTTAGATTGGTTTCGTTTATTTTGTTTTATGGCATATCAACTACAATGGGTTATTTAATGCCAACAACATTTTTAGGATAGATATGTATTCTTTGGTTTAGATTGGTTTCGTTTATTTTGCTTTATGGCATATCAACCTCAATGGGTTATTTAATGCCAACAATATTTTTAGGATAGATTTGTATGAATAGAATATGTATTCTTTGGTTTAGATTGGTTTCGTTTATTTTGTTTTATGGCATATCAACTACAATGGGTTATTTAAAGCCAACAACATTTTTAGGATAGATATGTATTCTTTGGTTTAGATTGGTTTGGTTTATTTTGCTTTATGGCATATCAACCTCAATGGGTTATTTAATGCCAACAATATTTTTAGGATAGATTTGTATGAATAGAATATGTATTCTTTGGTTTAGATTGGTTTCGTTTATTTTGTTTTATGGCATATCAACTACAATGGGTTATTTAATGCCAACAACATTTTTAGGATAGATATGTATTCTTTGGTTTAGATTGGTTTGGTTTATTTTGCTTTATGGCATATCAACCTCAATGGGTTATTTAATGCCAACAACATTTTCAGGATAGATTCATATGAATAGAATATGTATTCTTTGGTTTAGATTGGTTTCGTTTATTTTGTTTTATAGCATATCAACCTCAATGGGTTATTTAATGCCAACAATATTTTTAGGATAGATTTGTATGAATAGAATATGTATTCTTTGGTTTAGATTGGTTTCGTTTATTTTGTTTTATAGCATATCAACCTCAATGGGTTATTTAATGCCAACAATATTTTTAGGATAGATTTGTATGAATAGAATATGTATTCTTTGATTTAGATTGGTTTCGTTTATTTTGTTTTATAGCATATCAACCTCAATGGGTTATTTAATGCCAACAATATTTTTAGGATAGATTTGTATGAATAGAATATGTATTCTTTGGTTTAGATTGGTTTCGTTTATTTTGTTTTATAGCATATCAACCTCAATGGGTTATTTAATGCCAACAATATTTTTAGGATAGATTTGTATGAATAGAATATGTATTCTTTGGTTTAGATTGGTTTCGTTTATTTTGTTTTATGGCATATCAACTACAATGGGTTATTTAATGCCAACAACATTTTTAGGATAGATATGTATTCTTTGGTTTAGATTGGTTTGGTTTATTTTGCTTTATGGCATATCAACCTCAATGGGTTATTTAATGCCAACAATATTTTTAGGATAGATTTGTATGAATAGAATATGTATTCTTTGGTTTAGATTGTTTTGGTTTATTTTGTTTTATGGCATATCAACTACAATGGGTTATTTAATGCCAACAACATTTTTAGGATAGATATGTATTCTTTGGTTTAGATTGGTTTGGTTTATTTTGCTTTATGGCATATCAACCTCAATGGGTTATTTAATGCCAACAATATTTTTAGGATAGATTTGTATGAATAGAATATGTATTCTTTGGTTTAGATTGGTTTCGTTTATTTTGTTTTATGGCATATCAACTACAATGGGTTATTTAATGCCAACAACATTTTTAGGATAGATATGTATTCTTTGGTTTAGATTGGTTTGGTTTATTTTGCTTTATGGCATATCAACCTCAATGGGTTATTTAATGCCAACAATATTTTTAGGATAGATTTGTATGAATAGAATATGTATTCTTTGGTTTAGATTGGTTTCGTTTATTTTGTTTTATAGCATATCAACCTCAATGGGTTATTTAATGCCAACAATATTTTTAGGATAGATTTGTATGAATAGGATATGTATTCTTTGGTTTAGATTGGTTTCGTTTATTTTGTTTTATAGCATATCAACCTCAATGGGTTATTTAATGCCAACAATATTTTTAGGATAGATTTGTATGAATAGAATATGTATTCTTTGGTTTAGATTGGTTTCGTTTATTTTGTTTTATAGCATATCAACCTCAATGGGTTATTTAATGCCAACAATATTTTTAGGATAGATTTGTATGAATAGAATATGTATTCTTTGGTTTAGATTGGTTTGGTTTATTTTGCTTTATGGCATATCAACCTCAATGGGTTATTTAATGCCAACAATATTTTTAGGATAGATTTGTATGAATAGAATATGTATTCTTTGGTTTAGATTGGTTTCGTTTATTTTGTTTTATGGCATATCAACTACAATGGGTTATTTAATGCCAATAACATTTTTAGGATAGATATGTATTCTTTGGTTTAGATTGGTTTCGTTTATTTTGCTTTATGGCATATCAACCTCAATGGGTTATTTAATGCCAACAATATTTTTAGGATAGATTTGTATGAATAGAATATGTATTCTTTGGTTTAGATTGGTTTCGTTTATTTTGTTTTATGGCATATCAACTACAATGGGTTATTTAATGCCAACAACATTTTTAGGATAGATATGTATTCTTTGGTTTAGATTGGTTTCGTTTATTTTGCTTTATGGCATATCAACCTCAATGGGTTATTTAATGCCAACAATATTTTTAGGATAGATTTTTATGAATAGAATATGTATTCTTTGGTTTAGATTGGTTTCGTTTATTTTGTTTTATGGCATATCAACTACAATGGGTTATTTAATGCCAAGAACATTTTTAGGATAGATATGTATTCTTTGGTTTAGATTGGTTTGGTTTATTTTGCTTTATGGCATATCAACCTCAATGGGTTATTTAATGCCAACAATATTTTTAGGATAGATTTGTATGAATAGAATATGTATTCTTTGGTTTAGATTGGTTTCGTTTATTTTGTTTTATAGCATATCAACCTCAATGGGTTATTTAATGCCAACAATATTTTTAGGATAGATTTGTATGAATAGAATATGTATTCTTTGGTTTAGATTGGTTTCGTTTATTTTGTTTTATAGCATATCAACCTCAATGGGTTATTTAATGCCAACAATATTTTTAGGATAGATTTGTATGAATAGAATATGTATTCTTTGGTTTAGATTGGTTTCGTTTATTTTGTTTTATAGCATATCAACCTCAATGGGTTATTTAATGCCAACAATATTTTTAGGATAGATTTGTATGAATAGAATATGTATTCTTTGGTTTAGATTGGTTTCGTTTATTTTGTTTTATGGCATATCAACTACAATGGGTTATTTAATGCCAACAACATTTTTAGGATAGATATGTATTCTTTGGTTTAGATTGGTTTGGTTTATTTTGCTTTATGGCATATCAACCTCAATGGGTTATTTAATGCAAACAATATTTTTAGGATAGATTTGTATGAATAGAATATGTATTCTTTGGTTTAGATTGGTTTCGTTTATTTTGTTTTATAGCATATCAACCTCAATGGGTTATTTAATGCCAACAATATTTTTAGGATAGATTTGTATGAATAGAATATGTATTCTTTGGTTTAGATTGGTTTCGTTTATTTTGTTTTATATCATATCAACCTCAATGGTTATTTAATGCCAACAATATTTTTAGGATAGATTTGTATGAATAGAATATGTATTCTTTGGTTTAGATTGGTTTCGTTTATTTTGTTTTATAGCATATCAACCTCAATGGGTTATTTAATGCCAACAATATTTTTAGGATAGATTTGTATGAATAGAATATGTATTCTTTGGTTTAGATTGGTTTCGTTTATTTTGTTTTATGGCATATCAACTACAATGGGTTATTTAATGCCAACAACATTTTTAGGATAGATATGTATTCTTTGGTTTAGATTGGTTTGGTTTATTTTGCTTTATGGCATATCAACCTCAATGGGTTATTTAATGCCAACAATATTTTTAGGATAGATTTGTATGAATAGAATATGTATTCTTTGGTTTAGATTGGTTTCGTTTATTTTGTTTTATGGCATATCAACTACAATGGGTTATTTAATGCCAACAACATTTTTAGGATAGATATGTATTCTTTGGTTTAGATTGGTTTGGTTTATTTTGCTTTATGGCATATCAACCTCAATGGGTTATTTAATGCAAACAATATTTTTAGGATAGATTTGTATGAATAGAATATGTATTCTTTGGTTTAGATTGGTTTCGTTTATTTTGTTTTATAGCATATCAACCTCAATGGGTTATTTAATGCCAACAATATTTTTAGGATAGATTTGTATGAATAGAATATGTATTCTTTGGTTTAGATTGGTTTCGTTTATTTTGTTTTATATCATATCAACCTCAATGGTTATTTAATGCCAACAATATTTTTAGGATAGATTTGTATGAATAGAATATGTATTCTTTGGTTTAGATTGGTTTCGTTTATTTTGTTTTATAGCATATCAACCTCAATGGGTTATTTAATGCCAACAATATTTTTAGGATAGATTTGTATGAATAGAATATGTATTCTTTGGTTTAGATTGGTTTCGTTTATTTTGTTTTATGGCATATCAACTACAATGGGTTATTTAATGCCAACAACATTTTTAGGATAGATATGTATTCTTTGGTTTAGATTGGTTTGGTTTATTTTGCTTTATGGCATATCAACCTCAATGGGTTATTTAATGCCAACAATATTTTTAGGATAGATTTGTATGAATAGAATATGTATTCTTTGGTTTAGATTGGTTTCGTTTATTTTGTTTTATGGCATATCAACTACAATGGGTTATTTAATGCCAACAACATTTTTAGGATAGATATGTATTCTTTGGTTTAGATTGGTTTGGTTTATTTTGCTTTATGGCATATCAACCTCAATGGGTTATTTAATGCCAACAATATTTTTAGGATAGATTTGTATGAATAGAATATGTATTCTTTGGTTTAGATTGGTTTCGTTTATTTTGTTTTATGGCATATCAACTACAATGGGTTATTTAATGCCAACAACATTTTTAGGATAGATATGTATTCTTTGGTTTAGATTGGTTTCGTTTATTTTGCTTTATGGCATATCAACCTCAATGGGTTATTTAATGCCAACAATATTTTTAGGATAGATTTGTATGAATAGAATATGTATTCTTTGGTTTAGATTGGTTTCGTTTATTTTGTTTTATGGCATATCAACTACAATGGGTTATTTAAAGCCAACAACATTTTTAGGATAGATATGTATTCTTTGGTTTAGATTGGTTTGGTTTATTTTGCTTTATGGCATATCAACCTCAATGGGTTATTTAATGCCAACAATATTTTTAGGATAGATTTGTATGAATAGAATATGTATTCTTTGGTTTAGATTGGTTTCGTTTATTTTGTTTTATGGCATATCAACTACAATGGGTTATTTAATGCCAACAACATTTTTAGGATAGATATGTATTCTTTGGTTTAGATTGGTTTGGTTTATTTTGCTTTATGGCATATCAACCTCAATGGGTTATTTAATGCCAACAACATTTTCAGGATAGATTCATATGAATAGAATATGTATTCTTTGGTTTAGATTGGTTTCGTTTATTTTGTTTTATAGCATATCAACCTCAATGGGTTATTTAATGCCAACAATATTTTTAGGATAGATTTGTATGAATAGAATATGTATTCTTTGGTTTAGATTGGTTTCGTTTATTTTGTTTTATAGCATATCAACCTCAATGGGTTATTTAATGCCAACAATATTTTTAGGATAGATTTGTATGAATAGAATATGTATTCTTTGATTTAGATTGGTTTCGTTTATTTTGTTTTATAGCATATCAACCTCAATGGGTTATTTAATGCCAACAATATTTTTAGGATAGATTTGTATGAATAGAATATGTATTCTTTGGTTTAGATTGGTTTCGTTTATTTTGTTTTATAGCATATCAACCTCAATGGGTTATTTAATGCCAACAATATTTTTAGGATAGATTTGTATGAATAGAATATGTATTCTTTGGTTTAGATTGGTTTCGTTTATTTTGTTTTATGGCATATCAACTACAATGGGTTATTTAATGCCAACAACATTTTTAGGATAGATATGTATTCTTTGGTTTAGATTGGTTTGGTTTATTTTGCTTTATGGCATATCAACCTCAATGGGTTATTTAATGCCAACAATATTTTTAGGATAGATTTGTATGAATAGAATATGTATTCTTTGGTTTAGATTGTTTTGGTTTATTTTGTTTTATGGCATATCAACTACAATGGGTTATTTAATGCCAACAACATTTTTAGGATAGATATGTATTCTTTGGTTTAGATTGGTTTGGTTTATTTTGCTTTATGGCATATCAACCTCAATGGGTTATTTAATGCCAACAATATTTTTAGGATAGATTTGTATGAATAGAATATGTATTCTTTGGTTTAGATTGGTTTCGTTTATTTTGTTTTATGGCATATCAACTACAATGGGTTATTTAATGCCAACAACATTTTTAGGATAGATATGTATTCTTTGGTTTAGATTGGTTTGGTTTATTTTGCTTTATGGCATATCAACCTCAATGGGTTATTTAATGCCAACAATATTTTTAGGATAGATTTGTATGAATAGAATATGTATTCTTTGGTTTAGATTGGTTTCGTTTATTTTGTTTTATAGCATATCAACCTCAATGGGTTATTTAATGCCAACAATATTTTTAGGATAGATTTGTATGAATAGAATATGTATTCTTTGGTTTAGATTGGTTTCGTTTATTTTGTTTTATAGCATATCAACCTCAATGGGTTATTTAATGCCAACAATATTTTTAGGATAGATTTGTATGAATAGAATATGTATTCTTTGGTTTAGATTGGTTTCGTTTATTTTGTTTTATAGCATATCAACCTCAATGGGTTATTTAATGCCAACAATATTTTTAGGATAGATTTGTATGAATAGAATATGTATTCTTTGGTTTAGATTGGTTTGGTTTATTTTGCTTTATGGCATATCAACCTCAATGGGTTATTTAATGCCAACAATATTTTTAGGATAGATTTGTATGAATAGAATATGTATTCTTTGGTTTAGATTGGTTTCGTTTATTTTGTTTTATGGCATATCAACTACAATGGGTTATTTAATGCCAACAACATTTTTAGGATAGATATGTATTCTTTGGTTTAGATTGGTTTCGTTTATTTTGCTTTATGGCATATCAACCTCAATGGGTTATTTAATGCCAACAATATTTTTAGGATAGATTTGTATGAATAGAATATGTATTCTTTGGTTTAGATTGGTTTCGTTTATTTTGTTTTATGGCATATCAACTACAATGGGTTATTTAATGCCAACAACATTTTTAGGATAGATATGTATTCTTTGGTTTAGATTGGTTTGGTTTATTTTGCTTTATGGCATATCAACCTCAATGGGTTATTTAATGCCAACAATATTTTTAGGATAGATTTGTATGAATAGAATATGTATTCTTTGGTTTAGATTGGTTTCGTTTATTTTGTTTTATAGCATATCAACCTCAATGGGTTATTTAATGCCAACAATATTTTTAGGATAGATTTGTATGAATAGAATATGTATTCTTTGGTTTAGATTGGTTTCGTTTATTTTGTTTTATAGCATATCAACCTCAATGGGTTATTTAATGCCAACAATATTTTTAGGATAGATTTGTATGAATAGAATATGTATTCTTTGGTTTAGATTGGTTTCGTTTATTTTGTTTTATAGCATATCAACCTCAATGGGTTATTTAATGCCAACAATATTTTTAGGATAGATTTGTATGAATAGAATATGTATTCTTTGGTTTAGATTGGTTTCGTTTATTTTGTTTTATAGCATATCAACCTCAATGGGTTATTTAATGCCAACAATATTTTTAGGATAGATTTGTATGAATAGAATATGTATTCTTTGGTTTAGATTGGTTTCGTTTATTTTGTTTTATGGCATATCAACTACAATGGGTTATTTAATGCCAACAACATTTTTAGGATAGATATGTATTCTTTGGTTTAGATTGGTTTGGTTTATTTTGCTTTATGGCATATCAACCTCAATGGGTTATTTAATGCCAACAATATTTTTAGGATAGATTTGTATGAATAGAATATGTATTCTTTGGTTTAGATTGGTTTCGTTTATTTTGTTTTATAGCATATCAACCTCAATGGGTTATTTAATGCCAACAATATTTTTAGGATAGATTTGTATGAATAGAATATGTATTCTTTGGTTTAGATTGGTTTCGTTTATTTTGTTTTATATCATATCAACCTCAATGGGTTATTTAATGCCAACAATATTTTTAGGATAGATTTGTATGAATAGAATATGTATTCTTTGGTTTAGATTGGTTTCGTTTATTTTGTTTTATAGCATATCAACCTCAATGGGTTATTTAATGCCAACAATATTTTTAGGATAGATTTGTATGAATAGAATATGTATTCTTTGGTTTAGATTGGTTTCGTTTATTTTGTTTTATGGCATATCAACTACAATGGGTTATTTAATGCCAACAACATTTTTAGGATAGATATGTATTCTTTGGTTTAGATTGGTTTCGTTTATTTTGCTTTATGGCATATCAACCTCAATGGGTTATTTAATGCCAACAATATTTTTAGGATAGATTTGTATGAATAGAATATCTATTCTTTGGTTTAGATTGGTTTGGTTTATTTTGCTTTATGGCATATCAACCTCAATGGGTTATTTAATGCCAACAATATTTTTAGGATAGATTTGTATGAATAGAATATGTATTCTTTGGTTTAGATTGGTTTCGTTTATTTTGTTTTATGGCATCTCAACTACAATGGGTTATTTAATGCCAACAACATTTTTAGGATAGATATGTATTCTTTGGTTTAGATTGGTTTCGTTTATTTTGCTTTATGGCATATCAACCTCAATGGGTTATTTAATGCCAACAATATTTTTAGGATAGATTTGTATGAATAGAATATGTATTCTTTGGTTTAGATTGGTTTCGTTTATTTTGTTTTATGGCATATCAACTACAATGGGTTATTTAATGCCAACAACATTTTTAGGATAGATATGTATTCTTTGGTTTAGATTGGTTTGGTTTATTTTGCTTTATGGCATATCAACCTCAATGGGTTATTTAATGCCAACAATATTTTTAGGATAGATTTATATGAATAGAATATGTATTCTTTGGTTTAGATTGGTTTCGTTTATTTTGTTTTATAGTATATCAACCTCAATGGGTTATTTAATGCCAACAATATTTTTAGGATAGATTTGTATGAATAGAATATGTATTCTTTGGTTTAGATTGGTTTCGTTTATTTTGTTTTATAGCATATCAACCTCAATGGGTTATTTAATGCCAACAATATTTTTAGGATAGATTTGTATGAATAGAATATGTATTCTTTGGTTTAGATTGGTTTCGTTTATTTTGTTTTATAGCATATCAACCTCAATGGGTTATTTAATGCCAACAATATTTTTAGGATAGATTTGTATGAATAGAATATGTATTCTTTGGTTTAGATTGGTTTCGTTTATTTTGTTTTATAGCATATCAACCTCAATGGGTTATTTAATGCCAACAATATTTTTAGGATAGATTTGTATGAATAGAATATGTATTCTTTGGTTTAGATTGGTTTCGTTTATTTTGTTTTATGGCATATCAACTACAATGGGTTATTTAATGCCAACAACATTTTTAGGATAGATATGTATTCTTTGGTTTAGATTGGTTTGGTTTATTTTGCTTTATGGCATATCAACCTCAATGGGTTATTTAATGCCAACAATATTTTTAGGATAGATTTGTATGAATAGAATATGTATTCTTTGGTTTAGATTGGTTTCGTTTATTTTGTTTTATAGCATATCAACCTCAATGGGTTATTTAATGCCAACAATATTTTTAGGATAGATTTGTATGAATAGAATATGTATTCTTTGGTTTAGATTGGTTTCGTTTATTTTGTTTTATATCATATCAACCTCAATGGGTTATTTAATGCCAACAATATTTTTAGGATAGATTTGTATGAATAGAATATGTATTCTTTGGTTTAGATTGGTTTCGTTTATTTTGTTTTATAGCATATCAACCTCAATGGGTTATTTAATGCCAACAATATTTTTAGGATAGATTTGTATGAATAGAATATGTATTCTTTGGTTTAGATTGGTTTCGTTTATTTTGTTTTATGGCATATCAACTACAATGGGTTATTTAATGCCAACAACATTTTTAGGATAGATATGTATTCTTTGGTTTAGATTGGTTTCGTTTATTTTGCTTTATGGCATATCAACCTCAATGGGTTATTTAATGCCAACAATATTTTTAGGATAGATTTGTATGAATAGAATATGTATTCTTTGGTTTAGATTGGTTTCGTTTATTTTGTTTTATGGCATATCAACTACAATGGGTTATTTAATGCCAACAACATATTTAGGATAGATATGTATTCTTTGGTTTAGATTGGTTTGGTTTATTTTGCTTTATGGCATATCAACCTCAATGGGTTATTTAATGCCAACAATATTTTTAGGATAGATTTGTATGAATAGAATATGTATTCTTTGGTTTAGATTGGTTTCGTTTATTTTGTTTTATAGCATATCAACCTCAATGGGTTATTTAATGCCAACAATATTTTTAGGATAGATTTGTATGAATAGAATATGTATTCTTTGGTTTAGATTGGTTTCGTTTATTTTGTTTTATAGCATATCAACCTCAATGGGTTATTTAATGCCAACAATATTTTTAGGATAGATTTGTATGAATAGAATATGTATTCTTTGGTTTAGATTGGTTTCTTTTATTTTGTTTTATAGCATATCAACCTCAATGGGTTATTTAATGCCAACAATATTTTTAGGATAGATTTGTATGAATAGAATATGTATTCTTTGGTTTAGATTGGTTTCGTTTATTTTGTTTTATAGCATATCAACCTCAATGGGTTATTTAATGCCAACAATATTTTTAGGATAGATTTGTATGAATAGAATATGTATTCTTTGGTTTAGATTGGTTTCGTTTATTTTGTTTTATGGCATATCAACTACAATGGGTTATTTAATGCCAACAACATTTTTAGGATAGATATGTATTCTTTGGTTTAGATTGGTTTGGTTTATTTTGCTTTATGGCATATCAACCTCAATGGGTTATTTAATGCCAACAATATTTTTAGGATAGATTTGTATGAATAGAATATGTATTCTTTGGTTTAGATTGGTTTCGTTTATTTTGTTTTATAGCATATCAACCTCAATGGGTTATTTAATGCCAACAATATTTTTAGGATAGATTTGTATGAATAGAATATGTATTCTTTGGTTTAGATTGGTTTCGTTTATTTTGTTTTATAGCATATCAACCTCAATGGGTTATTTAATGCCAACAATATTTTTAGGATAGATTTGTATGAATAGAATATGTATTCTTTGGTTTAGATTGGTTTCGTTTATTTTGTTTTATAGCATATCAACCTCAATGGGTTATTTAATGCCAACAATATTTTTAGGATAGATTTGTATGAATAGAATATGTATTCTTTGGTTTAGATTGGTTTCGTTTATTTTGTTTTATAGCATATCAACCTCAATGGGTTATTTAATGCCAACAATATTTTTAGGATAGATTTGTATGAATAGAATATGTATTCCTTGGTTTAGATTGGTTTCGTTTATTTTGTTTTATGGCATATCAACTACAATGGGTTATTTAATGCCAACAACATTTTTAGGATAGATATGTATTCTTTGGTTTAGATTGGTTTGGTTTATTTTGCTTTATGGCATATCAACCTCAATGTGTTATTTAATGCCAACAATATTTTTAGGATAGATTTGTATGAATAGAATATGTATTCTTTGGTTTAGATTGGTTTCGTTTATTTTGTTTTATGGCATATCAACTACAATGGGTTATTTAATGCCAACAACATATTTAGGATAGATATGTATTCTTTGGTTTAGATTGGTTTGGTTTATTTTGCTTTATGGCATATCAACCTCAATGGGTTATTTAATGCCAACAATATTTTTAGGATAGATTTGTATGAATAGAATATGTATTCTTTGGTTTAGATTGGTTTCGTTTATTTTGTTTTATAGCATATCAACCTCAATGGGTTATTTAATGCCAACAATATTTTTAGGATAGATTTGTATGAATAGAATATGTATTCTTTGGTTTAGATTGGTTTCGTTTATTTTGTTTTATAGCATATCAACCTCAATGGGTTATTTAATGCCAACAATATTTTTAGGATAGATTTGTATGAATAGAATATGTATTCTTTGGTTTAGATTGGTTTCTTTTATTTTGTTTTATAGCATATCAACCTCAATGGGTTATTTAATGCCAACAATATTTTTAGGATAGATTTGTATGAATAGAATATGTATTCTTTGGTTTAGATTGGTTTCGTTTATTTTGTTTTATAGCATATCAACCTCAATGGGTTATTTAATGCCAACAATATTTTTAGGATAGATTTGTATGAATAGAATATGTATTCTTTGGTTTAGATTGGTTTCGTTTATTTTGTTTTATGGCATATCAACTACAATGGGTTATTTAATGCCAACAACATTTTTAGGATAGATATGTATTCTTTGGTTTAGATTGGTTTGGTTTATTTTGCTTTATGGCATATCAACCTCAATGGGTTATTTAATGCCAACAATATTTTTAGGATAGATTTGTATGAATAGAATATGTATTCTTTGGTTTAGATTGGTTTCGTTTATTTTGTTTTATAGCATATCAACCTCAATGGGTTATTTAATGCCAACAATATTTTTAGGATAGATTTGTATGAATAGAATATGTATTCTTTGGTTTAGATTGGTTTCGTTTATTTTGTTTTATAGCATATCAACCTCAATGGGTTATTTAATGCCAACAATATTTTTAGGATAGATTTGTATGAATAGAATATGTATTCTTTGGTTTAGATTGGTTTCGTTTATTTTGTTTTATAGCATATCAACCTCAATGGGTTATTTAATGCCAACAATATTTTTAGGATAGATTTGTATGAATAGAATATGTATTCTTTGGTTTAGATTGGTTTCGTTTATTTTGTTTTATAGCATATCAACCTCAATGGGTTATTTAATGCCAACAATATTTTTAGGATAGATTTGTATGAATAGAATATGTATTCCTTGGTTTAGATTGGTTTCGTTTATTTTGTTTTATGGCATATCAACTACAATGGGTTATTTAATGCCAACAACATTTTTAGGATAGATATGTATTCTTTGGTTTAGATTGGTTTGGTTTATTTTGCTTTATGGCATATCAACCTCAATGTGTTATTTAATGCCAACAATATTTTTAGGATAGATTTGTATGAATAGAATATGTATTCTTTGGTTTAGATTGGTTTCGTTTATTTTGTTTTATGGCATATCAACTACAATGGGTTATTTAATGCCAACAACATTTTTAGGATAGATATGTATTCTTTGGTTTAGATTGGTTTGGTTTATTTTGCTTTATGGCATATCAACCTCAATGGGTTATTTAATGCCAACAATATTTTTAGGATAGATTTGTATGAATAGAATATGTATTCTTTGGTTTAGATTGGTTTCGTTTATTTTGTTTTATGGCATATCAACTACAATGGGTTATTTAATGCCAACAACATTTTTAGGATAGATATGTATTCTTTGGTTTAGATTGGTTTGGTTTATTTTGCTTTATGGCATATCAACCTCAATGGGTTATTTAATGCCAACAATATTTTTAGGATAGATTTGTATGAATAGAATATGTATTCTTTGGTTTAGATTGGTTTCGTTTATTTTGTTTTATGGCATATCAACTACAATGGGTTATTTAATGCCAACAACATTTTTAGGATAGATATGTATTCTTTGGTTTAGATTGGTTTCGTTTATTTTGCTTTATGGCATATCAACCTCAATGGGTTATTTAATGCCAACAATATTTTTAGGATAGATTTGTATGAATAGAATATGTATTCTTTGGTTTAGATTGGTTTCGTTTATTTTGTTTTATGGCATATCAACTACAATGGGTTATTTAATGCCAACAACATTTTTAGGATAGATATGTATTCTTTGGTTTAGATTGGTTTGGTTTATTTTGCTTTATGGCATATCAACCTCAATGGGTTATTTAATGCCAACAATATTTTTAGGATAGATTTGTATGAATAGAATATGTATTCTTTGGTTTAGATTGGTTTCGTTTATTTTGTTTTATAGCATATCAACCTCAATGGGTTATTTAATGCCAACAATATTTTTAGGATAGATTTGTATGAATAGAATATGTATTCTTTGCTTTAGATTGGTTTCGTTTATTTTGTTTTATAGCATATCAACCTCAATGGGTTATTTAATGCCAACAATATTTTTAGGATAGATTTGTATGAATAGAATATGTATTCTTTGGTTTAGATTGGTTTCGTTTATTTTGTTTTATGGCATATCAACTACAATGGGTTATTTAATGCCAACAACATGTTTAGGATAGATATGTATTCTTTGGTTTAGATTGGTTTGGTTTATTTTGCTTTATGGCATATCAACTCAATGGGTTATTTAATGCCAACAACATTTTTAGGATAGATTTGTATGAATAGAATATGTATTCTTTGGTTTAGATTGGTTTGGTTTATTTTGCTTTATGGCATATCAACCTCAATGGGTTATTTAATGCCAACAACATTTTTAGGATAGATTTGTATGAATAGAATATGTATTCTTTGGTTTAGATTGGTTCGGTTTATTTTGTTTTACGGCATATCAACTACAATGGGTTACTTAATGCTGACAAAATGTTTAGCATATGTTTGTATGAACAGAATATGTATTCTTTGTAAGAAATCAGGTTTCATTGATGTATTTTTGTAAAGAGGGGTTTTGTTGAGAGTCAAATGTATTGCTGGTAATATTTTTCTTTTTTCAAAAATCTATTGCTGGTATTTTTACTAAACAATCTATTTTGACCCCCAGTTTTGAAGTTAGAGATTTGCCCATAGCATGGAACAACTTCTTAATCGCTATTGTTCCGAGGTACACCTTGGATCTGAGGGTACCTCGGAACAATAGCAATTAAGAGGTTGTTTCATGCTCCTCAAAACCTCCCAATCAGAAGCCTTGCTGCCAGATGTAGTTTAGGGTTAGACCAGGGACATTATTTATACATACAGATATATATATATATATATATATGTATATTTAACTGATTGTGGATCAGAGTTGAGTCCAACCGGTGGATGGTTGTATTAAAAAGTGCTCTGTATACAATCTTCTAAGTTGAACATACAGAACTTTAAATATTAACAAGTTAGGAATCACTTAGACACCCACAACCATGGTTTCAACCCTTAAAGTCTCATCAGGTGGTAGATTCTAGTTAACTTCCTAATGCTTTATTGCCTTATCGGCTTATTTTATATGTGCACAACATGAAGTGTCACAGAAGTGAGACAAGAATGCGGAAGTATGGTGGAATGGGGAATTAGAAAAAAAAATTAACGTACACTCACCCGGGTTCGTATAAACCCAAAATATAGCTTCTAGTATGCCTACACCCCAATATGACCTTCAAGCTTATCATGCAGCAAAGCATGGTGGATAGCAAGAAGTGTAACTGTAGAGAAAATAATAAGTGTCCACTGGATGGTGTTTGTAAAATGGAAGGAGCAGTTTACAAAGCAGAAATGAAAGATGAAAATGGGCAAAGATATGTTTTGTGTGCACTGAAGGAAGCTTCAATCAAGATGGTACAATCACAAGTCACCATTCAGAATAGAAAGCCATAGAAATTGTAGCAGACTGGCCAGCCATGTGTGGGAATTAAAAGAAAGAAATAACAACAAAATCCCTAATATAAGGTGGAGTATACTGAGGAGAGCCAAGCCTTACATTAATGGTCGTGATGTCTGTAGGCTGTGCCAAGAAGAAAAATTACTTATGGTAAAGTATCCAGACCAAGAAAAGACATTAAATGAAAGGTCTGAGGTCATGTCGGGGAGTAGGCATACGAGAAAGTATATTTTGGGTTTATATGAACCCGGATGAGAGTATGATCATTTTTCCCTCTCAATCCCCATTGCACCCTACTTCCCCATTCTTGCCTCAGCCCTCCCTTTATGTAACACTCCCTGTTGTGTGTGTAGGAATTTAAGTAGCATCTACCGCTCGAGGTGACCTTAATGGTTGAAACCATGGTAATGGGTTTGTAAGTGATTCCTAACCTTTTAATATTTAATATATATATATATATATATATATATATATATATATATGTATGTATATATAAAAAAGGAAGTGTGTGTGTCATATATTTTAGAATTGGACATTGTCCGACAATTTATTTAAAGACATTTATATTATGTTTAACGTTCTTTTTATAGATACAAGTATTTAAGCAAATGCTCTGTTTTATAATAAACAGTATTAAATAACATTTACCGGCCTGAATGTCCGAGAAATCTTCATAGAAAATTATTACATTTGATACGCTAGAGCAGATATGAATAGAAGAGATTCATGGAAGATTTAAGTTTAAAGATAGTAAAATCGACCTTGCTAACCAGACGCTCATCTGTGGCCGAAAGGTTAAGGCACATCACGTGAAATGATGGTTCCGTATAGGATACAGGTTCGATTCCTGTCGGAGAGCGAAAATTTTCTATGAAGATTTCTCGGACATTCAGGCCGGTAAATGTTATTTAATACTGTTTATTATAAAACAGAGAATTTGCTTAAATACTTGTATCTATAAAAAGAACGTTAAACATAATATAAATGTCTTTAAATATATATATATATATATATATATATATATATTGCACGACTCTTCGGCAGAATTGAGTCACTGTCAGTCACTGTGTGTTTATCTAAAAATAAACACGCTAAAATTCACCTTCATCTCTACCGTGCGCCGACGGCTTAGTGGTAGAAGTTCCGACTGACGCAAATTCAGTCGGGTTTCGATCCTAGCTAGAGGCAACCGGACGTCTAGCCACACTGATGAGCTGTGAAACAGCGAAACAGTCTGTTTGTGGATGAAAAAAAAAATATATATATATATATATATATATATGCATGCATATGTGTGTGTTTATATATATAATCTTATAAGACAGAGTATTAGTATTTATATTCCAACATCAAAGTGAGATGTTGTATCTGTCTGCTATTTTAGTCACACAACTACAGTTCAAAAGTTTGATGCCATTCCCAGAATTAACAGGGGATAGACGTGACAGAAGAGCAGAAAACAAAAAAATGAAAAAGGGGTTCTTAGAGTCACTGAAAAAAGAACGGAATGAATTATCAAACTTGTACTTTGAGGAACTTTTGCAATGAATGCCAAAAATCCAGGCTAAAGGCGGATACTCTGACGAGAGCAAAATTTAATCATAAAATGTATTTTTCCTTTCTGTCATAATAAAATTTTTAATAAAAAAGGTATATCTCACTTCTTTTTAAATCATGTATAATAATTTTCTCTTATTTAAAACAACTATTGTGTTGGTGCATGACTATCAGGCGTTTTTTAAACAATATTTATTATGAAAAAAGAAACACAACAATTCAACAATAACATTTTTAAATGATTATTCCGAAGCATAGTCACCATCAACTTCAATTTCATATATATAAACATATATATATATATATTAAATAAAAACAGACCACTTTAAGGTTCCATATAATAAATTATTTCCAAAGCTTTGGAAGTAAAGTCTGATGATCCGCAGTCCTTTAAAAGGGCTTTGGTGAAATAATTTATTACATGGAACCTTAAAGTGGTCTGTTTTTATTTAAATTATTAGCTCTGATTTACATTGAGCTCTCTGGATTTTATCCTCCTTGGGTCTACCCATACGGATTACCTAGTTTTTCGTAAACTAAATATATATATATATATATATATATTATTTATTTATTATACTACAAAGATGCAACTTCGTTTCAGTTCATTTAAGCTGCAATTCGACAGGTGAGAATCAAAAATGGTTATGAAGAATCCTGCTTGTAGGCAAGCCTTATGTGAAACATCACTTCCTTTTTTCCATTTGTTTGAGAAGAAAAATATACAAAAAAAAAATATTTTTACCCATTTTCGATTCTCATCTGTCGAAGTGCAGTTGAAATGCACTGAAACGAAGTTGCATCTTTGTAGCGTGTAAAATGGTTTTGTCTATATAATAAAATTATAATAAATAAATAATTATCGTGCTACTATCAGTATCGAGCCCTCTTTTGGATTAATGCTGTGAACATTGGAATTTATATATTACTTTCGTTCTCATCGCATCGGATATATATATATATATATATATATATATATATATATATATATATATATATTCTGTTTATACTTTACTTTTATAGATATAAATTAATTAAGGAAATACTTCGTTTTTTTAATTTGACTATGCAAGGAATTTCACATATTGGTGCATAATTATCAGGCATTTTTTAAACAATATTTATTAAGAAAAAAATAAACTAACAATTCAACAATAACATTTTTAAATGATTATTCTGGGGCGTATAATAATCGACATGCATTTTTATAACTTGAAAATAAAATAATATTTTTATTAAAAAAAGTAAACAAAACAGCAATTTTTATTAACAAATAATTTGCTTACACAAACGCCTGATAATTAAGCACCGACCAAATATGTTTGGGGCCAATTTAAAAAATGATCAGGGGTGGCCTTAAATATTTTAACTGTAGTGTACATATATATACATATATATATTTACAATAAGGGTTCCACTTCAAATAGAGGTTTATGTTAGGAAGCAATTTGTGCGGATAGATGTGGAACAGCTTAACACTCTACTGCTTGGGGTAACATCTTCTTGTGAGTCTGTTCCACAGGAAAGTGACTCACTGGAAGAAGCTGTTAGAGTGGAACTTACTTCTCACTGATGGAATATGGAGGAAATGTGGGAGGTTTGTGACTATGTAAGTGTATACTCGCCATGAAGGTTTGAATTGGCAGGACCAGGGAATATAGTTTGTCCAAGCACTTTCCATGGAAGTAGTGAGAGATCGCCGAGAGACTTGCCATATCCCACCTGTGGGAGAGAGATTGGAGGGTGAAGAATAATTTGTCGATCACAAACACTCAGATATGCCTGGAGGTTGAGATCTAAGCAGCTCCTGCTCAAAATATGACAACACTACTCTATTTTGGGCCTGATCTGGCACTTGTACAGGAAGAGGATAACATAAGGAATCAGGTACTTACTGGTGTGCTACAGGGAGCCCACCATTTTACCTGCATCATTAGCAATGGATTGTATTAATGTGTTTCACTTGAGGTCAGGTGCGTGTTTGAAGCCTAATAGTCTTTCAAGGCATGGTGCCTCTCCAAGGGGACATCCATTCATCATGACCAGTGGTTGTTCGGGGTCAGATCGACAATGACTGAATGTAGCTAGCTTGGTCTTT
>OZ038515.1:3976361-3982274 GCA_964036315.1 Acanthosepion esculentum | reverse complement strand
TCAATTTTGATGCAGCTATTTAAGAAAAACGGACGATTTTGCCAAATAGAACTGTGTTGTTTTTCACCATGACAACGCGTGACTGAATGTTACAAAACAGACTTGGCAAAGCTTAAAGAATTAAAATGGGAAAACATCCAGCACCCACAATATTCTCTTAACTTGGATCTTTCGAATGTTCATTGGTTCCGGTTTCTACAGGACATTTTAAATGAAAATCAAATTGATGGGAAGTGTTTTAACAGAGGACGCAAAGTGCTTATACTGAAATCCCAAGGCGCATTGGGATAGGCAAAGATGCTTTCCAAAAGCTATGCAAACTATTAAGAAACAGGAAACATCTTTAGAAAGAAAGAAAGAGTACTGAACAGTTACGGTATATCTGTCTTCCTATATGGCAGTGAATGCTGTACAATCTTTTTAAAGATGAAGAAAAGACTTAAAGCAAACATAATACAGTTCTACAGAAGGATACTGAGGAATGCAGAAGAAAAATAAGTAATGTCGAATAAAGTAATTGAATAAAATTAGAATATTGTTGAGAACGAAAACATAGGGAAAAACTTAAATAAGGAATCGAGGCAAACACAAAGGGGAAAACAAGAAAATAGATAAAAAAGAATGAATGTTCAAGAAAAATAATAAAAAGTCAGGATTACATAATAAAAGGGGGCATATAGAGAAAAAAGAAAAATATTCAGAATGATTTAAGATTGAAAGAAAAATCTGATACAAATATTAGGAATACATAACCAAAAAAAAACTACGAAGAAAAACGTGCAAACGAGGCAACATAAGTTGTTGCATAATTATATAAAATAATTGCACCTTCTTTCAATTTCATTATTACTAGATCCACGCATGCGAACGGAAAGTGCAATGCTGAAAACCGAAGGCGCATTGGGATAGACAAAATGATTTCCCAACGGTAATCAGATTACTAAGAATCAGAGAACCTCGTTTGAAACAAAGAAAAGAATACTGAAGTGTTATGGGATATCTGTCCTCCAATATGGCAGTGAATGGCAGACAATATCCAAGATGAAGTAGAAACTAAAAGCAACAGAAATTTTGTTCTACAGAAGGATGCTGAGAATATCCTGGACCAAATATATGAACAAGGTTTGGTTTGGTTTCTTTTACGGCATATCAAACACAATATGTTATTTAATACCGACAAGATTTTTTTTTGTAATATTTTTTTCCAAAAAAGGTAAGGCTGGTAATATTTTTCTTTTTCAAAAATGTACTACTGATAATAATTTTTCCAACAAAGTATTGCTGGTATTAAAACCTATTTTTATAATTTCATAGTGTTTTGACACCTTTGGCGGGGGGGGGGGTAAGTATTTACCTATAGTTGGGACCCTGACAGGTGCTACCACCCCAGGTCAGGGTGGGACTGGGAACACCAGCCATTATGAGGTGGTTGCATTCTCTCCAAAACCTCCTGATCAAAGACCTTGCTGTCGAATGTAATTTATCGTCTTACCCAGGATGCGGATGTAGTTTATCCTCTTACCCAGGACGGTATGAGCAAGGGCGAAGTTCTAGAGAAAATGGATATAAAAATGAAACTTTCACTTAACATCAGAAAGAGGCAGCTGAAATTTGTTGCACGCATAATGAGGAAAGAGGGCTGGGGAAATCTGATACTCACAGGCCAGAATGAAAGCAAGAAGGACAGAGGAAAATACCGCAAAACATACATTCATGGATGGTGGAACAGGTTTTGGTAGAAGTAGAAAAAAGTCAAAATTTATTAAAGGTTATAAAGGGCAGGAAATTGGGAAGGGCCATGAACGCCGTCGTCCTGAGAGGACACAATACATGAAGAAGAAGAGGGTCAGTTGAAATCTACGTAACAGTCTTCTTCAAAAAAATAGACTAACTTGTACTAAAACGGTGTCAACAAGCTTGTAGAACGATGTAACACAACTGTTAAAATTAATGTAGCCTATTTGCTTGGCAAATACTGGCGTCCATGCACTTGACAAATAATGGCGTCTATGCACTTGACAAATAATGGTGTCTATGAACTTGGCAATGTAGTCTCTTGACAATGAAGTCTAATAATTTCACATATAACTGAGTCTATTTACTTGACAAATAATGGAGACTATTTACTTGATAGATAATGGCATCTAAGTACTTGACAAATAATTGAGTCTATTTACTTGACAAATTATAGACTCTATTTACTTGACAAATTATGGAGTCTATGTACTTAACAAATAATGGAGTCTATATACTTGACAGATAATGGCCTTTATACATTTTACAAATAATGGAATCAATGTACTTGACAAATGTGTGTTTTTTATTTTTTTTCAATTTAAAAAAAAAAGAGATTTTCTAATTAATCAAAATTTTGCAAAGATGTAATAAATAGATGTGAGCGTGTGTGTGTATAAAGTTTGAAAGTTTTTGCTGCCACTGCTCTGGTGGATATCGTCATGGTTTATTCTATTTTACGGCATATCAACCTCAATGGCATATTTAATGCCGACAAGGTTTTTAAGATAGGTTCGTATGAATAAAATATGTATTCCTTGTAAGAAATCAGTTTGTAGTTTCATTGACGTATGTTTTTAAAGATGGTTTTTGTCGAGCGTCAAATCTTTTAGTGGTAATATACTTTTGTCAAAGATCTATTGCTGGTATTTTTTACTAAAAACTACTTTTATACTTTCATCATGTTTTATACCCCAGTTTGTGGGGAGTAACTGTTGGCCCATAGCTACGACTCTAACGGGTGCTATCACCTCGGGTCAGGATGTAGCTTGGAAGAACTAAAAGTTGTTTCCACGCACCTCAAAACCTCCTGATCAGTGACCTTGCTGCCGGATATAGTTTATTATCTAGTAGTTATGGTTGTTGGGGCTGCAGAGATCTTTAGTCATTTTTTGTTATCTCTATCCTTTCCAGAGACGATAGATTTTGTTAAAAAATCCAGAAAAAAAAAAAAAAGGAAAAGAGATGTTGTTTCTTGATATCCTATAGAGCAAGACAATTTTAACAATCCCAGCGTGATTACGCCTACCAGATACAGAGCGCTGAACGAAGAGAGAAGATATTGACTTATTTAAAAGAAGAAAGATTTAAATATAGATTCTCCGACAGAATTTTGGTGGCATTAGTAAGGTAAACAAGTTATTACGATAATTAGGCTGAAACTCAATAGCAAACTTAATTGAAATATACAACTACAGACATGAACACGCAGACAGTCACATCCACGAACCTATCCGCAAATACACATCTAAATAAGCATATGCATTTGAATAAAGAGGCTCGCTCGGTGAAAGTTTCAAGTGGCTGGCAGCAGGAAAGTACGGAATATTTCTATCAATGGTATCTTCTTAATCCACATCTCTTGACTTGAAGATCGACTCCGATGTACGAATCAGTTATCTGCGGAACAGAGGACCGAAATATCAATATACTGGACTTCTAATATTTGTTAATAAACAGATGTTATCATCTAAAAGCTGACGGCCCTATCGGATACAATCCCCCTCTTTCTAAAGGCAATATGTTTAGACAGAAATGGCGTTGTGGCAGAGTATGATGTATTAAAATGAAGACGTAAAGAGATCTCGACTAATTAGGATAGATTTGATTTCTATATAGGGAAGTCTGAGTTTACATTCCCTGTAAAAAAAAAAACTACAACGGATCATCGCCATCACAAACAAGCAATTCGAAGTAAATTCTCAATAAGCGAAGGGAAATTATAGCATATATATATATATATATATATATATATATAGATATATATATATATATATATATATATATATATGGACAAAATTACTCACCACCACCTACGGAAGATTTGCATATGGACTAAGAAAATGCGAATATTTGAAAGTACTGATTGAATTTAGCATAAATAATTGATTCCATATTTAGTTTCGAATAATTTGTGAATCTTTTAGAAGTTTTCAATCTATTATATTCATAGTTATAGATTTTTCTAAAAATTGGTGGAGTCAAAAATTATCCACACCCCTTTTTGGAGATTATAAAATGAGATTGCTCTATTCCAATTGTAATGTTTTATTTGTCTTAATTTGACATTTAATACAAACTCCCTTTGAAAATGATTCTATAACATTGTAAAAGATACTGAAGATGTCCATATGTGAGCAGCACGTATTACAATAACCCATTCATTCAGTCACCATGGCAAAGATGGCTGAACTTGACAAGAAGATCTGAAGGAAAATAGTTGATGCGTACAAACAATGTGATGGTTATACAACACTTTCAAAGTGTTTAAATGGTCCTTGATCGAAAGTTCATAGTATGAGACTCATTGTATTGAGAATAAATTAAGGACCGGCAGAAAAGAGTTAATTTCTGAGAAAATGGAAAGGAAAATTGTTATAGATGACTTAAAGAATCCTCACTTAACGACAAAGGACATTGTCAATAATGTAAAGACATTAGTGTTGAATGTATCGATGAAGACAATAAATAGATGCTTTCATCGAGCAGTAATTCGAGCTTGTCGCCTAAGGAAAACTCCCTTGCTCAAAGCAAAACGCCTAAAATGCAGATATTGCTCTATGACTCATAATATTTTATGACTTAATCTGACATTTAATTCAAGTACCCTTTGAAAATGAAATAGTATTGACCTATGATATTCTAAAAAATAATGTAAAAGACAATATGTGAGTGTCACGTACTGTGATAACTATTTAGTTCAACAAAGGATAAGTACCGTTTATCGAGATTGTGCCACAGTTGAGGGTACAGTTTGTAAATGATTTGTTGTGTTCAACTGTGGAAATTTCGATCTGGAAGACAGTGATCGGTCTGGCAGCCGCTGACTATAAATAAATAGAAACGCTGATTAAAATTCACCGATGTCACATATGACGGGACATCGCCGAGATAATCCATATATCTCAAACGCGAAATCCCTAAAAGACAAGCCGTATTACGTAAAATATTTCAACACAGATGTTGCCTTAAAGTGGGTGCAAAATATTTAATATGTTCACACATTAATAATAATATATAGAAATATTACATATATTTTTTCAATTGCAGCCAAGTTCTGTTTAATCATATTGCATATAATTCAAATTCAGATTAATTAGAATTCTAGCGTTTCCAATAATTCTATTAAATCTTTAGACAGTCAGTTATATTAATAAGATTGTGATCAGGATGTGGAAAATCTTAATCGAAAGCTGGAAAAATAGTAGCTAGAGGTTGGCGGTTAAATGTAATAAACTTGTTTGTACGCATTGTTGCAGTCGGAATGTATATATATATATATATATAATATGTTTAACGTTCTTTTTATAGATACACGTATTTAAGTAAATGCTCTGTTTATAATAAACAGTATTAAATAACATTTACCGGCCTGAATGTCCGAGAAATTTTCATAGAAAATTTTCGTTCTCCGACAGGAATCGAACCTGTATCCTATACGGAAGCATCATTTCGCGTGATGTGCCTTAACCGTTCGGCCACAGAGAAGCGTCTGGTTAGCAAGATCAATTTTAAGGCTCATCACGCGAAATGATGGTTCCGTATAGGATACAGGTTCGATTCCTGTCGGAGAACGAAAATTTTCTATGAAAATTTCTCGGACATTCAGGCCGGTAAATGTTATTTAATACTGTTTATTATAAAACAGAGCATTTGCTTAAATACTTGTATCTATAAAAAGAACGTTAAACATATTATAAATGTCTTTAAATAAATTTTCGGACTATGTCCAATTTAAATATATATATATATATATATATATATATATATATATATATATATATATATATATATATATATATATATATGAATAACAATTAATTAAATCTAATAATTAGAAGGATTTGAGATAATCATAATTAAGCAATTCATTGAGTTTTTAGACGAAACCACAAATTA
>OZ038515.1:3938861-3971361 GCA_964036315.1 Acanthosepion esculentum | reverse complement strand
AAGAATAACTTACAATATATACACTAAAACATATCCACATTATAACCAAAAATGTTTGCGGTTTCTCTCTTTATACACACACAGACACACATATATACACACACATACACACAGACACACATATATATATGCGTGTATTTCGGCAGCATGTTTACATTCAGGCAGGTGTCGTTAAATAATTTCAACACGTTCTGTCTACTTATATTCGATAAGATCCTTTCATATTCGCGAATAAGCATTTTTTGTGTGGTTGTTAAAAGACGAGAGGAAAACACCGTGTTGGCTCAAATTGTATTTATTCCGGGTACTTTCGACATAGCATAATGTCATCATCGGGGTATTGTTAAATATAGAGTAAGAATTTAGAGTTGAAGTTTGTGATGCAGAAAAATTGTTGTGGTCATCATTGACAGACTCCGTTTAAGGAGAGGTAACTAGGTATGCTGTAGAAAAATTCCAGTGCTTGAGTAGTTGCTAGATAAAGGAAAAACTATTAATAACAATCTCTAACATTTAAAGACTATCTATAGTATACAGTTTAAAATGTTCGTGGAGTATTCGTAATTAATTTTATTGAGGTTTGGTTTCAAATCTTTTATATAGATAACTTCGAGAATTATATATATATATATATATATATATATATATATATATATATATATATATATATTGTTATGGGAACTTAGCCATAATAATAATGGACTATTCCGAACATTATAACTACTGCGCCTCAAGAGGCAACAAGTGCAGGTGTCAGAGACAGAGTCAAAGTAGAGAGAGAGTCAGACGATTACTGTAAGACATTGGAATAGTGATACTTGTCGAGACATCATAGTTCACTCTAACCAAATCTGATATTCATTACTAGTACTTCTACTTCTTTGTACATATTTCTGTTTGTAATATATCTGTGTTATTCCATACCTGTGTTCGAGTTATTCTTCATTGGTTCTACCTCGGACCATCACCGTGGTACAAGGAACATGGACGATAACAAGTGGCGACGAGGTAACCCGAAGGAAAATCGAACTCTCTACGCGGAGGACATAATTCTTTTGCTATACGTCGCACATAACAAGTGGCGTCGAGGTAACCCAAAGGAAAAACGAACTCTCTACGCGCAGGACATACTTTTTTTGCTATCCGTCACACATAACATGTGGCGACCTGGAAACCCCCAAAAAGAAAAACAAACTCTCTACGCGGAGGACATATCTTTTGTGCTACCCGTCGCACATAACAGTCGTCGACGAGTAAACTATAAAAAAACAGTTCTAAGCGAACCCATAAAAAAAAAAAAATTATTTTTGGATATCAATTTCACTGGCAACAAAGGAATTTTTTTTGCGTACACAGGTTTCAGAATATCAGGTTACACTAAATGAAATACGTACACAAAATTATGTTAACATGGAAGATTTTAAGTCAACCATTGTGGAACTTATCAAAATCCAATTTGAACAGCAGCAAAAAAAAAGAACAGAAGCATCTGGAATTACAAGAATTATTGCTACGTGTAATAGAGAGCAACATTCCGAAAATAAAACAGTTCTCTCAAAAGACGCTATTTGGAGAACAATCGAAGATTTCACGTACGCACCCGACGAAGATAAAACTTTTGCAAATTACTTCCGAAGGTATGAAGATCTATATGAATTTGACTGCAAAGATTGGTCAGACGCACGAAAAGTATGTCTATTACTAAAAATATTAGGCACATGCGAATATACAAAATTCGTAGATTATATCCTCTCAAGGAAAACAAGTGAGTTAACTTTCAGAGAAGACATAAAACTGGTAACAGAACTTTTCAGCCATAATACCTCACTATTTCACAAAACATGGAAATGTCTGAACCTTACAAAAAAGGAGAGCGAAGATTACATAACTTCCGCGTCTATTGTTAATAAATATTGTGACGACTTCAAATTATCGGAACTCAGCGCGGACAATTGACGTCCAAGGCCTGGTTTCACTCAAAGACACGGAAATGAAACGCAGAATCCTTACTAAATTGGAGAGTGAACAAGATTTGATACTTCAAAATATAGCCGAAAACTGCCAGAGATGCATCAGTGTGAAGAAAGACTCAAAATATATAGAAGAAGCTGTCATCGCGCACATACATAAAGTACGAAGACAAACCAACTTTCTCTCCTCACAAAGAAACCAAACCGATTTCCCCCGCTCAAAAACAGGTAAAACAAAATTTTTTAACTCTTAAAGTCAACATCAGAAAAAACTACCACCCAGTCTATGCTATCGCTGTGGGACTGTACATACCGTTTTAAAACTTGTCTAACATGCAACAAAATAGAACACAAAAGTTCTCAATTTTGGTCTAGAAGAGAAAGCAAAAGCAGATTAAGAATTACGAGGATTGACCAAGCGGATGAGACTAACGTAAGAAAATACGTACGAGTTGAAATGCAAAACAGAAAAGTCAGAATCTGGCTCAGACTTAACTATTATAAACCTACAAACATGGAGAAAACTGAACAAACCTGCAACGTTGAAAACGGATAGAATTGCTAGATCATTTACGGAGAGAAAGATAAAATTTGAGTGTGAAGTAATTACAAATGTATCATTTAATACAATGACGAAAAAACTAAAAATGTACGTGTTAATAAATACAGAAAACCTATTCGGAACGGACTGGTTGCAAACATTCTAACTGTGGGATCTACCAATAAGTACCTACTGCCAAAATGTAAAAAGTTTATCAACCGAGGCAGACAAATTAAAAGAGAAACTAAAAACGAGTTTCCACGAAGTATTTTCAGCAGGTATCGGAAGATGTAAGAAAATGCCAACAAATATCGTTGAACCGATCTTCAAGAAAAAAAAGGAGCGTACCGTTTGCGTCAATAGAAAAAATTGATCAAGAATTTACTAGACTCAAAAACACTGGCATTTTGACAAAAGTAGAATACAGTAAATGGGCTACACCGACGGTCTACGTCAAAAAAAAAAATCAGGAGAAATTCGAGTTTGTGATGATTTTTCTACAGGTTTGAACGCAGCAATAAAGGACTACCACTATCCTCTACCCAGTCCAGAAGGAGTATTCACTAAATTAAACGGCGGAATTTTTTTTTCAAAAATAGATTTAAGTGAAGCGTACTTACAAATTCCAGTCGATGAGGAAAGTTAAAAACTACTGTGCATAAACACACACAAAGGATTGTACAGATAACAAAGATTACCATTTGGAATTAAGGTGGCGCCGGCTATATTCCAACAGACAATGGATACGATGCTTGCCGGACTAGAGTACACGATTGCATACCTGGAAGCGAAAGTGTTGAACAACACAGGGAACTTGTACAAGAGGTGTTTAAGAGAATACAAAACTATGGATTTAAAGTAAAAGAAAACAAATGCGATTTTTTCATGAAGAAAATTAAATACGTTGGCCATATCATAGATTAAGAAGGTAGATGACCAGGCCCTGAAAAGTCAACAGCAATAAAAAAAAAATGCCAGTTCCCTAAGAACATTACAGAATTACAAAGTTTTCTAGGTTTAGTGAGTTACTACCAGGAATGCATACCTCACATGCATAAACTTCGCGCACCATTGAACGAGCTGCTAAAGAAAGAAAACGTTTAGCAGGAAACATTTGAAAAAATAATTAAGACATTAACTTCAGATTTATTTTTGGCACACTAAGATCCTAAACTAGAAATTATTGTACGGAGTCGGTGCGTGTATATTACATAAAATGCCAGATAGGACAATAAATCCCATCGCACATGCTTCTCGAACCCTTAGACCAGCGGAGACAAATTACTCACAAATAGAGAAGAAGCTCTGGATTTATCTTCGCGGTCACAAGATTTCATAGGTATTCTACGGACGGATCACAAACCGTTACTAACAATTTTTGGTTCGAAAAAAATGTCTACTGGTTTACACTGCAAATAGGTTTCTTAGATGGGGGACAATTCTTCTGAACTACAATTTCAGATTTGAGTATTTACCAACGAAAAAGATCGGGCAGGCGGATGCTCTGTCGAGACTTAGTTACAGTTTCTGGGAATGAGTTTGTTATCTAGCTCGATCAACAATTCGAACAAGCTCAAACCCTCGGACACGATGACTTGTGGCTTCGTGCTAGCACAGCTATCGACGGCACGAGTTCAGTCTACCCAATTTCACAGACTATATATATATATATATATATATATATATATATAACCTGGACATTGAGTTCTACCTAGATTCTATCTTCTTGGAAATTTATATATATATATATATGTTGGCCACTAATATTATATATATATATATATATATATATATATATATATATATATATATATATACATGTATACGTATACGTATATATATATATGTATATATATATATGTATATATATATGTATATATATATATGTATATATATATATATATATATATATATATATAAATATATATATATATATATATATATAAATATATATATATATATATATATATATATATATATATATATATATATATCAAGAGAAACAGTGAGAGATTGAATGAATGAGAAATAGATCTTTTAAATCGCTACTGAGCTACCGACACAGACTATATTAATTAACATAAGGATAAGCGCGCAAATATTTAGATATATAAGTAAGGAACAGCAGAATAGAGAAAGAGAGAGGTAGACAGAAAATCTCATTAACTTTGTACTGTCTGAAAAATCACTGAAATGCCCACTGACCGTCTGCCATTTTGAATAGAGTACCACTAAATTTTGAAATGGCTACGTGAGAGAAAAACGAATAGATGAGAGTCGCACTTAGTGAACCACTTGCATGAAACGAAAGAGTTTTTTTTTTTATTCGCATTCAGAAGATATGTTATGCCAATTAGGGAGAATATAAAGTTTCAATGATTGTCATTTATTGCCGAGACATCTTGTTACTGAACTAATTCATGATAGATCGAATGTCGTTTTTGCTTGCTTACAGTATTTTATATTAATGATCACCAAATACAAGGCACAAGAGCCATGTTTGGTCCATTTTGCTGCATATCAACCTCTATGGGATATTTAATGCTGAAATCTAAACATTGTGAACGCATATATATATATATATATATATATATATATATATATATATATATATATATATATATATATATGCAATGCTCTTCTGCTTGAATCGAGCTCTCCTATCTACTGACGTGTTTCGCATAGTAAAAACTTTAAAAACTTCCCTTCTACTCTACCGTGCGACGAGTCCTTGTGTGTAGAATCTCTAGCTGTTGCCAAATCGGTCGGGTTTCGATCACGGCTTGATGATCTGCGAAACAGTGCCTCTGTGGATATACTATCGATGGAATATATTGCTGGTTTATTCATATTTTTTAAATGAAGTATTGTAACTAGTGACACTTTTTACATTGTTCAAATTATTGTCCTCATCTTCATTGTAATATTTATGGCGTTTCGGCCGTTTTACACTGTGGCCTTGTTCGGGATCTGTCATATTTGTGAGATGATGCATTGTAAGAATTAAAAACTGTTTACATAGATCAGACTGCTGTCCTCATCTTTATTGTCATATTCACGACGTCGCGGATGTTGTAAATGTTTCGGTTTGAAATTTCAACCTATATGACCTGAAGAAGGCCGGAGCGTACAATGGCCGAAATGAAAAAAAAATGAGAATAACAGTCCGAACAATGTAAATATTTTACTAGAAATATATATTTTGGTCATTTTTTATATAAAAATGTTTTGCTGGTAATAAAAATGTACTTTTGTATTTTCATAGTGTTTTGTATTCGTTCAGAGTTTCACTGTTTGCTCATAGATGGGACCCTAACAATGACAGCAGCCTAGAAACTAGTGTCCACAGAAAATCAAGCAATAAAAATGAGATAATAAAATTCTATTTCCAACATAACAACAAAATAAAAACCAGAATGATCATTGGTTTCTGTTTAAGAGCACTCAGAATGTGCGGCCCTCAGTATTTACACGAAGAGGAGAAATATATGGAAAATACATTCAAGACCCCTCAGTATCCTAACTATTTAGTAGAATCCAATAGGCTTATAAAAATGTCAGAGAATTTCAGTAAGATATCTTTAATCACCTCTAAGATACAATGGTTCAGAGCTTAATCTATTAACTGGACGATTTTGCTGTTACACCCTGTAAATAAAGAATTAATGTAATTTATCTATCAATTTCTCTCTTGCTCTCTCTCTCTGTACACACACACACACACACACACACACACACACACACACACACACACACACATATATATATATATATATATCTGAAATGAAGGTGTTAAGCTTAATATTACTAGACATATTAAAATACTAAAGAAAAGAATAAAAAGGGAAGCAACCGGTTTCGCTCCCGCTCTTCAGGCTTCTACGGGAGATTTTAATGTAATTAAAAACAGAATATGCGATAAAAAAGAAAATGAGTGTGAGGGGTATATATATATATATATATATATATATATATATATATATATATATATATATATATATAGTAATCCGTTGGTATAATCCAAGCGAGTCCTATTAGCATATTAGAGAATTTTAAATATTACATATTAAATGTTAAAACTGACTCACAAAGAGCACTCAGTGTGGATTTTCATTAAACAGACCAACATTTTTTTTACAATTGGAATTAAGATATCATTTGTTAATGATCATTTTCACCGACGGAATTTAAATTTAAAATTCGCAGGATTTTTCAAACTGTTTATGATGTTAGTTTGTAGAAGCAGACAGGTTAGTTGGGGTAGGAAGCGAGAGAACGTCAGAGGGGACAGAGTGGAAGATATGACAGAAGAAGTCATCGTTGCAGGAAGTAATGTGAGGGTATTATATTATGGAGGTAACGCATGTGTGTGTACATGTATATTCAAATTCCCTCGAAATCTTTGAAAACTCTTCCCTTAATTATCGGGTTTTCATATATGCACGAATATAATACACCAATAATTCTGAATTATCTCTCTTTCATCTCACTAACGTTATCACTTGCTATTTTATATAAATTAGGGTTTTTCATTTTTTCGTTAATTTCCGAGGATTCCCGTTGAATGAAACTTTAGCCGTATTAGCATTATGATGTAGGTCAGCTCATCGGATTCTCGTTCTCTCCCACTGCGCACTCCTACCTCCAATATATAGTAATATATTGTGTTATTCACCCATGCAAGTGCATTCGGTTGGATTTGGGTTTTTTTTTCTTCGAAATTTCAGTAGCTCTTCTGCGTGTTAAATTCTACAAGCCCTCTTTCCTCATTATGTGCCGTGAGGATTTCAAGTATCTTTTTTTAATTTATATTCAAGTTTTCTTATACTTCCCATTTGGTCACTTGTTCTGTCCATAGTATTTCAAGTATCATTTCATGGCCATTTATAATCTTTAATGACATTGTCTAGCATTTATTGCCTTACGCGTTTCTTTGTTTCTAACAACGACTGTACAGCGTGTGCTTTATATACAATGAATTAGAGTTTATTGATATCCTTATATTTGTTCGATCGCAGGCAAGCATTACTTCATGACATTTGCTAAATTTAGCTTAATACATTAAGAGAATCGTTATTGACGTACACTTCATCACTTTATTTACAAAGGTTAAATATGTTTTTGATGCCGCCATTTTGTTAGTTGTTCTTCTACAGGCCTGAAGATCTTCTGAAAAATTGACTGCGCTAATTAGTGTGGTCGATGATATGCGAATGTAAACATGTCTCCCTGGCACTGTCATGGAAATTGAGATGTACCTAGTTACCAGTAAAGGTTGATTTAATCATCCTTTTTTTAACAGACTGAATCGATCACAAGTTGGTCAGTGTCTCTTTTCAAATATATCACTATTGATCTTTCACGCGGAACCGTGGTCTCAACGCTTACCTTCGTTTGATGACACTTTCAGAAAGAGAGATAAAGAGAGAGAGAGAGATAGAGAGAGAGAAATGATCAGAAAGATATATAGATAGAGAAAGAATAGAAAATCAAGTCTCTTTGAAAAGGGACGGGAATCTAATTCCGATTCTTCTCTTAGTGTAGGTCCGATCATGGCTCGCCACATCTTATTGTCTTTTTGTATCTCCTTGTTCTCCCATCTATAATCTGTCATTGTTGTCCCATCCAAAATCAAACTCGTCTAGTTAATTTGTTTTAAACATTTCACCACAAGCAAGGCAATAATGCCACTAAGACGCAATGGGCGATTGAGATTGAAAGAAAGGACAATAAAAGAACAAGTTTAAAAAGAGACATAAATTTATATTGCATTTTTAAAAAAAATAGTCGTTCATAGGAAAGCAAGAAACGGTTACAATTAGCAATATAAACAGTAACATAATTGGACCTATTTCATAAAAGTTGTTTTTTTATATGTCCCCAAAAGTGGTTTTAAAAATAAATTATCTTATCTAACCCCCATATGTAACACAGACATATCTAAAGTGAAATGTAGATACAGAAATACAAAAATAAATATTATATGGTTCATCCCCCACCCCGCTGAAGATGTCAAATATTAATATCGGGCAGTATTTTCTAAATTTAATAAATAAACTTTTTCACAAAAACAACCCTTTAATTAAGATCTTCAATAGGAAAACGATTAAAATTAGCTATTCCTGCACCAATAACACACACAAAATTATCAACTCTTATATTAACTATAATTTAAGTAAGTTCTATGGAATAAACAACAAACCTGCTAATGGATGCACTTGTAATTGTAGAGATAAAATGAATTGTTCAGTGGAGGGCAAATGCAGATCTACTCTGGTTATATAGCAAGCAAACATTTCTTCCAAAGTGAATATGTTAAATTATAATGTTTAAATTGGAATTTCCTCGGGGTAATGGAAACGATCACAGAAGTTAAGCAACGTCGAGACTGGTCAGTACCTAGATAGGTAACCGTTTGGGAATACCAGGTGCTATAAGCTTTGATGTGCGCGATGCAAAATGGAAAATAGTTCGGAATTGTCAATCGAAAAGCCGCATTCTAATTCTCGTTGGGTACGTTATTTTCACTTACGCGCAAATATCCTTGGTAAGATAGAAATCCACCTCTTCTCCCTCCATCTACGTGTTAATTAGGAATACGTGTATCTTTAAATTATTAATACCCCCCCCCAAAAAAAAAATTAAAATCTAAAAATAAAATAGTAGATAAGCCGTAGAATGGGTGAAAATGATTTTTAATAATATTTTATATATTCATAGTGATTTGTTTGAAGATTGCCTATTCCCCATATAGCTGGGACTATAACAGGTAATGCCACAACCGGGAAGAGGTGGTTCGACGTTCCGTAAAATCTCCAATCTTCTGGTAAGTGGACTTGTTGTGCGATGCAGTCTATCGTCATATCGAGGAGTATAATACATATGAACAAACGGAGAGAGAGAGAGATTTGGAAAATTTCATGAACGTATTCGTCCTCTTTTTTTTCTATTTGTTTTACTCATTAGGATTTTTAGTTTATGCGGATAGATAACACTGAAGTGAGATAGATAGATAGATAGTTACGAACAGACTTAGATAGATAGATAGATAGATAGATAGATAGATAGATAAAAACAGACTGAGAAGGTTAGATAGATATATAGATAGATAGATACGAATAGCCTTAGATAGATAGACAGATAAATAGATAGATAGATAGATAGATAGATAGATAGATAGATAAAGACAGACTGAGAAGGATAGATAGATAGATAGATAGATAGATACGAACAGCCTTAGATAGATAGATAGATAGATACGATCAGCTTTAGATAGATAGATAGATAGATAGATAGATAGATAGATAGATAAAAACAGACTGAGAAGGATAGATAGATAGATACGAACAGCCTTAGATAGATAGATAGATAGATATATACGAACAGCCTTAGATATATAGATAGATAGATAGAGAGATAGATAAAAACAGACTGAGAAGGATAGATAGATAGATAGATAGATAGATAGATAGATACGAGAACAGACTGATAGAAAGATAGATGAGATCGGATTGAAAAGGTTAGATAGATGATAACAGAGTGATATATATATATATATATATATATATATATATATATATATATATATAGAGAGAGAGAGAGAGAGAGAGAGAGATAAAGATAGATAGATAGATAGATACGAGAACAGACTGATAGAAAGATAGATGAGATGCGACTGAAAAGGTTAGATAGATGATAACAGAGTGATATATATATATATATATATATATATATATATATATATATATATATATATATATATATATAGAAAGAGAGAGAGAGAGAGATAAAGATAGATAGATAGATAGATAGATAGATAGATAGATAGATACATAGTGTTGTGGCCTGTTAGGGGCCAGAAAGAAAGAGACTGAAAGAAGAAGGTAGGTCGAACAAGTGTATTGAAATAACAGAACATATATACAAAACAAGAGTGTTACTAGTCAGCAGATAGAAGTGCCCGTCCGAACTGTCGGGTTACACTGCGTCGCGACTGGCGATATTTAACAGTCCCCCCACGAGGAATATATATGGCACAAGGCCGTGTTTAATGTGGGTTTCTCCGAGCCCGTAGGCTCGGCCAAAAATATTCCCTTAGAACCCGCATAAGCGGGTTCGGGATCTGTCTATTTCCTCGGATGAAACTTTGCCCTTCGGCAAAGCCTCGTCCGGGTTCCTCTCTACCAGAGAGTTCGGTTGAAGTCGCGCACAGTCAGAGACTGCGCTTCAACTGCCTCCCTTAGGAAGTCACGCAGGCTAGTATTTATGAAGGAGGAAGAGTTCATTCTAATGTAGATAGGTCTCCATAACAGATAGATAGATAGATAGATGAGAACAGATTGTGAAAGATAGATAGATAGATAGATAGATAGATAGATATATTTGAATAGATTGAGAATGAAGGATAGATAGATAGATAGATTGAAACAGTCTGAGAATATTAGATAGATAGATAGATAGATAGATAGATAGATAGATAGACTTAGATAAACCTAATTCGGTAGATGAACAGACTTATATATATATATATATATATATATATATATATATATATATATATATATATATATATATATATATATATATATAGATAGATAGATAGATAGATGGGATCGCTTAACGGTTACGACATCAGAAAATGGGATCGGGAAAACAATTTCGTATTTCTTATTTTTACTTAGCGCCTGTATACTCCCGACGCTGTCAAATTGGCAAATATCTTGATAGATAATCTCATCATTGACATAACACGACAGCTGACCGAGAAGACAGTGTATGAATGAGCGCTCGGGCAAACAAACTCTCGTGTTACTGCCCAGGCAGGAGAGGGCAAATGCCGTTAACCCACTGTCAACCCCCAGAGATATCCAATCCATTTCATAATTTCTCTTTCAAAGAAAGACATGCGAAGAGACTTGTGGCATTCAGGCAAGTTCCATTCGATCGTGGTTAAAAGAAACGCAATACAAGTTACATTTCCAACTGTATAATATATACAGTATTCAAATCTAAACTGTCCGACCTCTTTAATCCGGCACCCTTGGAATCAGACACTACCAGATCATATAAAATGTCGGATGACAGAAATTACGACGAAAATTGCTAAGTTAGCATCGTCTTGCCATCTCATAATTATTGATGGGTTATCAAATGTGAAGAAAATTCTTAAAACAGTAAATAAACAATACTTAATGCCTCAGAACTAGGTTTATATTATATCAAGCAATACAAAATCTTTAAAAGGCTTAAATTATATATATATATATATATATATATATATATATATATATAAGCATATATATATATATATATATATATATATATATATAAGCATATATATATATATATGCTTACTATCCTGAATGGATAAATACTGTTATACATATATATATATATATATGAAAACATTTTACATTCATGAACGTTTTTTCAATGTATAACTATCGGTACCATTTACCTAAATTCTTAACACACACACACACACACACACACACACACACATACACACACACACATACACACACACACACACACTCAGACATATACATTCATACATATATATATATATATATATATAGATATGCAGAAATATAGTCTTAAAGTGTGCTATATTTATGGGGTAAAGTGCTCAATATCAGAGATAGAGCGTGTGTAAATATAAAAGTGGACATGGAAGTCAGCACTTAGAGGCGACAGTCTGTTTCATGCTAGTGCAATCGTCAGGCGATTGCACTAGCATGAAACAGACTGTCGCCTCTAAGTGCTGACTTCCATGTCCACTTTTATATTTATATATATATATATATATATATATATATATATATATATATATATATATGCTTACTATCCTGAATGGATAAATACTGTTATACATATATATATATATATATGAAAACATTTTACATTCATGAACGTTTTTTCAATGTATAACTATCGGGACCATTTACCTAAATTCTTAACACACACACACACACACACACACACACACACACACACACATACACACACACATACACACACACACACACACTCAGACATATACATTCATACATATATATATATATATATATATATATATATGCTTACTATCCTGAATGGATAAATACTGTTATACATATATATATATATATATGAAAACATTTTACATTCATGAACGTTTTTTCAATGTATAACTATCGGGACCATTTACCTAAATGCTTAACACACACACACACACACACACACACACACACACACACATACACACACACACATACACACACACACACACTCAGACATATACATTCATACATATATATATATATATATATATATATATATATATATATATATATATATATATATATGCTTACTATCCTGAATGGATAAATACTGTTATACATATATATATATATATATGAAAACATTTTACATTCATGAACGTTTTTTCAATGTATAACTATCGGTACCATTTACCTAAATTCTTAACACACACACACACACACACACACACACATACACACACACATACACACACACACACACACACACACACACACACTCAGACATATACATTCATACATATATATATATATATATATATATATATATATATATATATATATATATGCTTACTATCCTGAATGGATAAATACTGTTATACATATATATATATATATATGAAAACATTTTACATTCATGAACGTTTTTTCAATGTATAACTATCGGGACCATTTACCTAAATTCTTAACACACACACACACACACACACACACACACACACACACACATACACACACACACACACACTCAGACATATACATTCATACATATATATATATATATATATATATATATATATATATATATATATATATATATATATTTACGAGCGTCATTCAATAAATAAGGTGAATTTTTCGGTATAATGACTTCTAATACAGATAGAAGCTTACTTTTTTTTTAATTTTTCAACGTAGTCTCCCCGCACTGTCACACACTTTTCCTATCTGTGCACAAGCTTCCGTACTCCCTCAGCGTAAAAATCTTTGGACTGATGTCTCAGCCAGTCGCTCACAACACTTTTGACTTCATCGTCACTTTTAAACTTCGTGCATCTCGGGAACGCTTTCAAGGGACCAAACAGGTGAAAGTCTGAAGTGGCAACGTATGGACTGTAAGGGGAATGAGGGAGCAGTTCCCAGCCCAGCTCATTGATGGTCTGCACCGTTTGGGCTGCTGTGTGAGGCCTTGCGTTGTCATGATGCAAGATGACTCTTTCTGACTTATGACCCATACATTTGTCCCAACAGATAAGCTCAAAGTCCTTGCAATGTCATCCACTCTCACCCTTCTGTCAAACTGAATGAGGTCATTAACTGATTCGATCACCTCAGGAGACCTCACTTCTGTAGGCGTCCCAGGCCTGTCTTCAGCCTCAGTACGGCTCCGTCCTTCTTTAAACAATTTAGCCCACTTGTAGACATTTTTTGGCTGAAACATGTGGCACCATACACAGTTTACATTCTCCTATGAATTTGAACTGGTTTGCACCCTTCAGCAACCAAAGACTTGATAACTGACCGCTGTTCAATCCTGGCGCATGCTTCTTGGTCGGCCATCTTTGTTAATCGCCAAAACGCTCAAAGTTTTTTTTTAATCTGCAAAAGAAATTAAATCCATGTGTAAAAGAAGTAAAACAAAAAAATAAAAAACAAAAAAGGGTAAGCTTCTATCTGTATTAGAAGTCCTTATACCGAAAAATTCACCTTATTCATTGAATGACGCTCGTATATAAAGGTAAAAAATCGGTGGGTCAATAACCCAAGAAGATCCTATTAATATTATTACAATATTAGAGCTGATCCTCAAATGAGAGCTTAATATAATTTTTATTATAGGGCTTATAAGTGAATTATAATTAATGAGGTCCAAACAATTTACCTCATACCGATGATCATTTTGTCCATGGGAATGTAGTTTTTCAGCTGTTGATCGGTTACATTTATGTCAGTGTCTATTTTCAACCGTCTTCACAACAGCCACTTTAGGTCCGTTAACCCTCTTTATCTATAAAACTTCCTCCTCTTTTATACGCCAATTCTTACATTCTTTCCTTTTTCTTTCTTTCCTTCATTTGCCTTTCAAATTTCCTGTGAGGAAACGTTTTACACATGGACGAAATGATCATCTGTATGCGGTAATTCTTTTGGATCTCATTAATTATATATATATATATATATATATATATGAAAATTTCTCAGAGTTAAAATGTAGATAAGGCAATCTTTATAAATATAAATGACAATAGGAAAACACTATTAATTGCTGACGCGTTTCGTCCAATGTGGACTTTCTGATAGCAAAAAACGAAATGAATTTATTTAAACAAGGAAATTAATAAAACAAAAGAGAGAGTGTTCTTAGAAACTGGAAAGTAGGGAACGCTATTTTCATATTGTTAACTGAAAATAACGTCAGTTAATGTCACGTGTGGAGAATATTATCATTATATCTGTGTTGACGGATTCTACTAATTTCCTTTGATTTTACGATATTGTTGTGTACGTTTGTTTGTGAGAGCAGCAATTTTGTTAAGAAAGGTGAAAAAGGGAAAAAGCCTGGGCGTAGATTAATATTTGGGTAATGTTCTATGGTGGCACTCTCTAGGATTTTCCTTCTGGGTGAGTTATTTTCTTTTTTTTATAAGTATAGCATTTTTAAAATCAAAATTATGGTTGAATTTATTCCTATGTATTACTAGTGCTTTAGCACACACACACACGCACACACACAATGTGTGTGTGTGTGTGTATGCACAATAACGTTGGGGAAAGTTTTAAACAATCTATGTCCTCTTGTAGCCGATTAACAAACTAAAGGGCGCTAATTAAAAGCCGGGCGTAAAGTGCCAGACCACAGGGTTACCGGACCACACAATAACAGATTAAACATTCGTTTAATGGAAAAATCTAAGTATAAAAATGTGTGTTTTCTAGAAAGAAATTATTAAATGTACGCTAATTGTTTAAATTTCTATATTTCTTGACAGTTCTCTTCTTTCAGATCTTTGTATATACACCTAATCAGCATTTGGTTTTTCTTTCCGTCTTCATTTATTTTTGTTTTTACATGTTTATTTCCTTCCTTCTTTCTTTTATAATAAAATTTTCCAAGTTAAAACAACGTACTAATATATTTACACCACATCTTTGTACTATAAAACGTCACAAAAACAAGTTGACTACTTTTCTTCTTTTTCTCATCTTCTATTATTTCTTCCTTTCTTTCTTTCTTTCTTTTTTCAGCACATTCTATTTTAACGTAAAATTTTGTTTCTTTTCACTTTTCTTTTCTATTATTTCATTTTTCTTTTCTTTGTTCTTTAGGTTTGTTTGTTTATTTCTCTCTTTCTTTGTTTCTTTGTTTCTTTGTTTCTCTCTTTGTTTCTTTGTTTCTTTCATTGTAACTAACTTAATGTATTTTTGGACCCTAATATTATCATTTTTTTACCCTACAATTTTTCTGTCTTTCCATTATTTGTTGCGTCGCTAGTTTTCATTTTCTTTCTTCTTATCGTTTGTTGTTTTTTTCTCCTTCTTTTCGTCTTTTTCTTTCTTGCTTTACTTCGTTATTTTTTCTTTCTTTCTTTTATCGGTTGTTTCGTCGTTCTCCCTTTTAGTTCTCCTCGTCGTTTTCTATTTTTTCTTTGTTTAGTTTCTTCTTCTTTTCTTGCATGAATGCCTGCTTGAAGAAGAAGAAATAAAGCAAGCATTCAAGCAAGAAAAGAAGAAACTTCCTTTCTTTCTTTCTTCTTTCTTTTTTTCGTTCTTTCCTGCTATCCTTTCTTTCTTTCTCTCTTTCTTTCTTTCAGACATACACAAACGTGCAGAACTTTCCCTCCCTACAGAAATCGTTTTATATATACTGATAAGTAACAATAAACGTTGCCCAAAGAAGAAAGGTTGAATGCACTTACGATAACCATGACTTAGTCAAAGAGAATTCTTGCTGCCTTTATTTTTATTCCTCAGCCAATTCATTTCAGTTTGAACGCGTTTAATAACATCACGCAGAAGCAGAGGAATATATCGCTTGAGGAAAGTTGCGTATCGTAAATATCTTGAATAAAATGCGTAAATGTATGTCTTAAATAAAGCCCACATTACTATGTCAAATAGAGATTCAGATAAAAATGTATTTCTAAACTAAATATTTGCATTTATTCGTTTGTCTATTCCAAGACACCAAAGACGAACCGTGAACTTTTCTACCGATAACAAATAGATAAAAATAATATCTAAGAACAAGTAGGAGGTTAACACGTTGATATTTACTTAGCATAGTTATTAACAAAACCACATGTACTGGGTACACAACGAGGAGCCAAATTGTCATTATTAATTTTCAACTAGTCAAGCTCGTTGTCGATTACAACTCCCCCCACCCAGTAGGGTAATCATATAGGCAATGGAACACCACTTCACTATATTTCCAAAGAATGTATGCCAATTCACAGATAAGAATGGAATATGTTTAGACTGATGTTTAGGGAGACACAGGTTTGAAACCCTGCCGTATAGATCATTCGCTTTATATTCCATAGGATGTGTAGGCCGGTAGACGTAATTCACAATATTTAAAGAGATGAGGTGTCTACTTAAACACGTGCATATACGAAAAAAAAAACGTTTAGAATAAGTCGAAAATGAATTCAAATTGTGGGAAACGCAATGAGGTACTACTCCACAATCTTTCCCAAAAAGGCATGACAAAAATAAAGGAATATATGGATTCTCATGTTTGGGTACGTCTTGGAAGTGCCTAGCATTTCATGTCTTTAGCTAAGGATAGCGTCTATTTAATAAAGTGCTTTTTCATTTTCAAAGTAAAGAGTTAAAATGTAATTGTAAAATAAGATTATCTCATTATGTTTTGATTCTAGCCTTAATTTTTCTTTTACATTGACAAGACTTATGATTTAAATATAAACCTGTATAAGGCACAAGAGACACTTGATGTAGGACAAGCTCATGATGTACATATAGAGATAAAATGGTCAAGAAATTTCACCAGATACTTTTATTTTATATTAGTAATAACAAATGTCTTCACTTCTTATTTCTTTCTATTTGCCGTGTCCATCCGTAACTCAGACGATGTCAAGGATAAAAAAAGAGTGAGATTCTCGAAAAATGCGATGTGGTCGAGTAGTCTAAAGCGCGCTGCATCTATATAGAGGGACACGGATTTGATCCTTGCCGGAGAGATCATCCTCTTTATTAAGTCCTTCGACTGTGTAGGCCGGTAGACGAAATTCACAGTGTTTAAACATATCAGGCGTCTACTCAATCACATGCAACTGCTAAAAATAAAGTTTAGAGGAATTAAAAAAACAAAAACAAAATAACCTCTGAATACAAAATGTGGGGAAGGTTATGGAACACTACTCCACTATCTTTCCCAATAATACATGGCAATTCACAGATAATAAAGGAAACTCTTGAGAATCATGGCCACCTATGGTTTGGAGAGACCTTGTTGTTAATTTCATGAAATTTTTAGCTAATGATAACACCTATTTAGTAAAGAGTTATTTAGTAAAAAGCTAATATATATATATATATATATATATATATATATATATATATATATATATATATATATATATATATATATGATAAATTAATTGATTTAAAAATATGGTTTCATCACTACACAGGAATTACCATGTTTCAAAAACAGAAAAATTTCAAATTCAATTATATTAAATTAAAAGCATTATTTCTGTTTATCTTCAAGCGAATTTTGGAATAACTTATTTTAAAATTTATTTAAAAGCACATACATTCATAATCTTTGTTTCCAAGGATACAGAGATATCCAATCATTTAGACAGGGGCGGTAGCGTGCTCTTTTTTATTAAATATTATTGTAACACTTATAAGTTACGTTCAAAAATGGGTTAAGTCTAGGTATGGTAGCAGTGCCTTTTTTCAACGCATGTCGTCTGTTTTTTTTTTATCAAAGGCAAAATGTTTTCGGCATTTTATTCGTTAAATTTCTACTTTTATACATACAGATTCTTTCTAAAAGCGGTGTTTGGATTAGAATACGTTGTATTGATATACAATTTTAATATATTATTTTTAATTTTAATTACTAATAGAGTATATTTCTTTTTAAAACAATTAAATGTAATAGAATATATATATATGTATATATATATATATATATATATATATATATATATATATATATATATATATATATATATATATATACATACATAAGTTTTGTAGGATACGTACGGACAATAATAGGTATGTCCCTATTCACATAAATACAGTAGTAATACTCTATGTTGGTCTGCAATTGGACATTCGTCCAAGTTTGAAGTAATTATTAAAGGTGTTAAGACCGCTTTTTCTCCCTCTCTTGGAATTTACCTTTTTTTGTCCAACAAAGTCCGTTTTAGTTAAGATCTGTTTTATTTTACATTTTACGTTCATTTTTTGCTATTATTTGAAAACTTTCTTTGATTTTTTTCCCTTTTTTCTTTTCAGTTTTTTACATTACCACTTTTATTTTGAATTTTTTTCTATTATTAGTTTAAATTTTTACGTTAAAGTTTCCTTCTTAAGTTATTATTTTTCGTCTTTGATTTTCTATACCCCACTCCCAGATTTTATCTGTTTATGTTTCTTAGTGATAATATTTCTGTTGACGTCAGATTTTATTTTTCTTTGTTCATTTAATACGTGTTCATTTAATTCGTTCTTTATTTTTTCCTTTTTAATATCTGTTAAGTGTTCTCTCTTTTAATTGTTTAATTTTTCTGTGTTCATATTTGTCCTGTTTTTGTTTATTTAGTCTAAATTGTCTGTTTTCTACATTCGTATTTCGTTTATTGGCAAACCATTATATTTAGCGGTCATATTGGATTTCTTTGTTTAGTTAATACGTATTGTTTCGTATTTGTATTTGTAGCCTGTCCTTTTTACTTTAATATTTAGTTTAAAAAAAAGAAAAGTTTATTGTTATAGTTTACGTTATTTTGTGTAATTTATACGGGTCTTCGTTCGTATAACGTTTGTTTTCGTGTTTTTCATTTGAACTGTTCTGATTTTGTTTGTTTGTGACCAATTGTTCAAGTCAAGTATTTCTTTACTGTATCGATTATTTATTTACCGTATTTAATTGTACTCTTTTGGCTTGAAAGTAATTTTGTGATTAACGTTTATTGTTTATCGTTTTAAATTAGTTTTTGCTACTTGGCGAACTGTGTTTATTAACATTTTTTCCTGTTTTATTTTTTTTACGCCTATAGGCATCCCTTGTTCTTACCATCCCTCCCCTTCCATTCCCCTCTTATATTAAAAAAAATGGGGAAAAAAACACCCGAAAATTCTGTTTTTTTTTTTAAGTAAAAAAAAGAAAAGAAAACAATGATGGCTGACTATAGAAGGTCTATTAAAAAAATTGTTCTCCATTAAGAAACACCCGTCTGACAAAGATAGCACAGAGGAGTACACAGTTTTGCCGGGTACATCCCGAGATAATGAAGAAATAAACTGCCCAAACATTACAACTAAAATTACGGAGGCCAAAAATGGCCAAAATGTGAAATTCAAATATATGGTGGTATTGGAAGTCCCCACCAAAGTGCGTAATCAATATTGCAGAATTCTTGGAGCGAGGTAAGAGTTATGCACATCTTGTCGTAGAAGGTGGACTCTTAGAAGACCCCCAAGAACTAACAAAAATTGACAAAAGAATTGTGTCGTTTTTCATCGTGGACAAGCGTACGCGCAAAATTTGTCCTCGACGAAAGTCACAGTGGTGAAATCACAGGAGTCCCTTGGGTTTACGCCAGTAAGAATCGTAAAAGGTGCCGGCTATTTCGTGTGAGACGTATTGCTACTCACGCCGGAAGACCGCATTGACGCTTCCAGCCGAGATCTAATAACTAAAGATTTAATATTGCGTACGGAATATGAAGGCAAACGAAGGATCACAATAACAATATAGAAGGTCCCTCCTCAGGTCCTTGGAGAACGCCTCGCTGCTTTTCTCTCCTAGTATGGCGAGATAGTGGATGCTTCCTGTGATAGCCTGAATGGAGGATTGAGTTTTGAAATTTTGTTAGATCGTAAAGCCTTACTCTCCATCACGAACAGTCTCGAAGTAGTGAGCCTGAGGCTGCCGATCCTTGTGACCGGGTGCAAGCAGGTATGTTTGAAGTGTGGAGAGACTGGTCACCTCTCCTCTTCCTACCCAGAGAAGAAGGCCTCTGGGAGTCAGGCTCCAGTTGACATAAATCCCCTTCTGACTGCGTCTTTACCTTCCGCCTCACATGTAATGGGCATGCCAGCTTCCGGGGCCGGTTCGGTGAAACCACCGCTCGGGTCAAGTACTAAGCCCCCATTCCCTGAAGAGCCTTCGCCCACTGCTAGTGGAGTTGTGGGGGAGGGAAATGGTATGTTGCTGGTAAGACCAGTGGGAAGCACCAGACAAATGTTCCTCACTCCCATGAAACCCCAAGGACGAAAGGCACAAACAGCCCCACTCCCACTGTCAACGTTAAGGGCGATGCCCCGGTCTCTGATTCGACATTAAAAGAGCAACAAATAAATAGGAACCGGGTTTCGAGAAAACTGAAAAGATAAATTAGTTGAAAGAAAACTTGGACAAGCAGAAGCAGTCCCATACCAAAAAAGCTACGCCCACAACGTCCTCTACCGTGTCCTCATTTGCTGCTCAGAAACATTTTTCTCTTCAGAAACATTCTATCCCTCTCTCATCACCTGTTAAAACGGTTCCCCTCAGTAGAGATGCCAGCCATTACAAACAAAAATCCTCATCTACCCCTCATCATACTCCCAGCCCTTCCACCATTAAAAACTCTGAAATGTCCCTTCCCGCCCCAAAAAGTCAGAGAAGCCCTACCCAGTAATTGAAATACAAGAGAAAAAACCCAAAACACATGTAAAAATCGGGGGAGGATGTCTGCCGAATTTCGCGGGCCCAGGCTGAAAGAGCCAGAGATTACAGAAATCGTATAAAACATGTAAACTGTCTTCTGTCTATACACCAATACGCTGACATGGATGTGGAAGCGCTACAAAACTTTCCCCGTGCCCAGAGAGTCCTTACAGTGATTAGAACAGGAACTTGAGCTCGACAGGCATGGGCCATGTTAGATGAGGCAATCATCTCCTTCAAAATATCACCTCCAATTGACATTGTCGAGAGTAAAGAACTGAAACATTTGAAACAGTTTTGTACAGGGAGGGTCCTAGTTTTAGTTAACCTCTTTTTATAGAGCTCTGAAATGACATTTCCCTGGGGCATAGGCAGTCTCTCCCAAGACGGTACGATCAAGACTGAGATGGGCCATGGATCTATGGGAGAGGCAGTCGGTATCCTTACACCGACCATGTTCAAACCAGTGTCCCAGCCCTAATTAGGTCTGATAATGGCACTCTGGTTAGCGAGTTTGAATGTCCGGGGCCTGAGATTGGAGTCTTGAAGGGCGAGACTTGATCGCGAGCCTCAGCGCCTCGGGGTGGATGTATGTTGCGTACAGGAGACCCGTTTTTTTATCTCGCGACCATGAGGAGATTCTATATAAGAGGTTCGTCCTCTATTTGATGGACGCTCGAGTGGTGTTTCCTGGCTGGTGAGCAAGTTTCTGGATGCGGCGTGTACTCTTGTCTTCGCGGATCCGGCGGGCAGGCCGTGCGTGGTGGATATTACCATAAAGGATAAGGCTCTTCGTCTCATTGGGGTTTATGCGCCCAATGACCATGCGCAGAGGCCTGGTTTGTTTAGTCAGATCGAGCCGTTCTTGATGACATCTCGTTCGGTAGTTCTAGCGGGTGATTGGAATGCCGTCCTTGATCCCGATATAGATCGTATAGGGCAAAAATCGTGTAATAACAACCGGAATGTTAAGCCGTTTTGGAACCTTATCGGCGGGTTTGATCTCGTCGATAAGTATCGAAATGAGCACCCCCGGGAGGTAGTATGGACTTGGACTAGGGGCGGCAGCTCGGATTCGGTGGTGAGCGCAAGCTACATCAAACGAGGTCTAATTAAAAGAGTCGAAGTAGGGCTCTTAGAATGTCCAACTTTCCATTTTATAGTTTACTCGGATCATAGGATTGTCCGGGTTCTGGTAAATTTAGATAAGCCTAGGGTTAAGATGGCTGGTTACTGGGAATTGAACGCATCAGTATTGGGTGAGCAAGATTTCTACACATGCTACAGCGGGAATTGTCGGGGTCTGTGGTTGGGAATAATTGGTTGGATTCTTTGAAATCTAAACTTAGGTCTTTTGCTGCTGATTTTAGTCGTCGACTCACCCTTAGCAGCAAAAAAGTCTCTTGAAGCTAAAGTAGATCGGGCGATTAAATCCCGTGATAATGGGGACCTAGCCGTGGCTAAGGCCGAGCTGGCCTCCTTACTTATCAAGAAGGATCAAGCTCTAGTAGTTAGGGATCGGATAAAACAACGTCTTGCGAGGCTACGAACATTGCGTGCAGGGGAAGCTCGTCGGCATATCGCGAGCGTCACATTGCTGGACAAGCGGACTGTCACTACAGACGTGGGCATTTGAGAGGCTTTTCGTGACTACTTTCAGGAGCTGTTTACCAGGGTGCCCGGACTGAGCGTTGCTCAGTTTGATGCCTATTTAGCTGACTTGACACAAAGCGGCTGAAGCGGCTGGGTGCGAGGGTCGCATTACGGAGTCTGGGATCTGGGATGCGCTGAAACAGCTTGGGCTGGACAAGATTCCGGGTTTAGATGGTCTACCTTACGAAATGTACTTGAGGCAATCTCCCGTTTTTGTCCCCTTGCTGGGTTTGATTTACAACATCTGGAGGATGCAGGGGTCTATACCTCAACATTTCACCAGGGGTGTGATCAAGTTGCTTCGTAAGAAGAAAGACGGTGGGGATTGGGTAAATAATTATCGGCCTTTGACAATGTTAAATACAGAGTTGAAGATTTTAGCCAAGGTCTTAGACGGCCGTTTGCAGGCCGTCCTCTCTAGTTTGATTGGTCCCGAGCAGACTTGTGATGTGAAGGGCAGGACTATTCAGGACAACCTTAATTTGGTACGCTTGATCATCGAGAAAGTCGACAGTGATGCCGCGCTGATCAATTTAGATCAGTCCAAGGCTTTCGATAGGGTTGAACATCGGTTTCTGGAGGCTGTTTATTCGGCTTTGGGCCTGACTTTTGCACTTGGATCCGACTGCTGTATGTGTCCCCCGGTTCGCTCGTAGAATTGAATGGGGTAAGATCGAAACCTTTCTTTTTGTTTCGCTCCGTTCGTCAAGGTTATCCGCTGTCTCCATTGCTGTACGTTCTTGCGTTGGAACCTTTCCTGCGTAAGTTGAAGATGAATCCAGTCCCTTTCGGAATTTCCTTACCTGGTGCTACTACCTCGGCCAAATACTCCGCCTATGCTGATGACGTTTCGGTCCTTGTGTCGAACAGGACCGAAATTACCGAAGTCATCAAAGAAATCAAGGGATATGAGATGTTGACAGAGGCCAAGATCAACCGCGATAAGTCTCTTGGCTTTCGGTTGGGTTCGTGGAAGGGGGTTTCTCTCCCCGATTCTATCCTGTGGACGGACGGGCCGGTCAAGATACTCGGCGTCTGGTTCGGTCTCGACCTCTTGTTGGGAATGAATTGGTCGGAGGTGCGGGAGAAGGCCCAGCTCGCAGTTCGTCTGTGTACTCGGAGGAATCTTTCCTTGAATGGGAGGGCGGAAGTATGTGCCTCGCACATCTACCCGATTCTCCTTTACTCCCGTCTGACACTTTATTGGCTTTTGTAAGGCTCTTCTTCTCCTTCTTGTGAGGAGGCAAGGCCGCCATTGTTAGTCGCGAGATCAGTTACCTCCATCCTTCTGATGGCGGTCTGGGGATGCCTTGCGTTGAGATTCGTCGACATACGCTTCGCATCACTTACCTAGACCGGATGTGTATGCAGTTGGATGAGAAACGCGAATTCTAGAAGGAAGACCACGTAGACAATTTCCATCCTTAAGAAGTGTACGCTCGTGCGAGGAGGAGGCCGATCGTACTCCTCAAGCCGAGGGCTCCTTCTATCGCGAAAGTCGGCTTGCCCTCAAGCAACTCTTACAAGCGAAGATGGCCTCTCCGACGTCCAGGCGTCGTCCCGTAAGGCATTATATCAGGTGTTAGTTAGGGGGAACGTTCAAGATGCTCTGATAGGCGAGCTCGATCTGACGAAGCGGGAGGCTAGCTGCATATGGCCTTGGACGCCTAGGTTGAAATGTTTTAACAAAACTCACCTGGCAGTTGATTCTAGCGTCCCTCTGGGTCGCCAAAAGATTTCATGCAGCGAGTTTTGCAAAGTCGCCAAACTGCGTTCGCTGCAGTGGAGAGATGGAGACCCTAGGTCACGCCTTCTTTCATTGTAGTGTCGTAGCTCCGTTGTGCAAGTTTGTTGAATACATCGTGGTTCGCATGCTGCGCGGAAAGTTCTTTGTCTTCGAGGCCAGTTCCGTCTGTAGCAATATAGTACCACCGTTGACGAAGGATGATCAATATGTGTTCCTTTGCTTACTGGGGGTTATGCGAGTCGTTATATGGACAACGCGACAGAAGGAATTCCATGGGGACGAGAGGGTTTACCTCTTCCCAACTGATCATTTTCTTTAAGCATCAGCTTAAAGTCAAGATCAGGACGCAAAGGAAGCAACTCCATCAAATGGAATTTGGCAAAATTTGGGTGCTGACTTGGAGTGGCATTTATATGCCGATTAGGCTGTAAGAATATTGGGATTGCTGGGTTGAACAATGGCAACCCTTCCCGTCTATAGGTTAGATTAGGGCGTATTTTGCTTTAGTTTTTTTTTCTTTTTTCAAGTTAACTTAGCTTAATGTATGCTCATTGGCCCCTTTTTTTACTGGCCCTATTTTCTTTCTTTTGTTTAATTCCTCATCCCTCCCATCGTTAGGTGTTTAGTGATATTATTTCTGTGGTTGGTGTGGGCCGTTTTTCATTTCCAGTGTTTTTCGTAATTGTTGTTGTGTTCGGATGAGTGTGTGTTTGTAGTGAGTGAATGGCTTGTACGAATTTTTTTATATTTTTAAAGTCCTGCATTGATTTCCTCCAATTAACTGATGTTTCTGCTACAGTTAGGGCTGTGTTTTTTTTTATTACTCATACAATTTTGTTTAGTTTCTTGTACATAGTTTCTTTTACTCATTGTAAATATTCATTGTTTTTTTTAGATTCTTAAATTGTTATTTTATCCCCCCCCCACAGACAATGAATTCTATATATATGGGAACTAGTTAGGACTTCTTGGAGTCTCTGGGGTATTATGGTGGATGAAGTGAGAATGGTAAGTAAGAATGAGTTGTTTTGGTGAAAGGAATATTGTTTGAATGATTGGGTCAGTGTTTGCGGCTAGCTAAGTTTAATGTTAAGACAGAAGATGACCATCCTTTTCCTCCCTTTTCTCTTTTTCGGCCTTGTGTCGTATTTGTACCTTTGTACAATAAATAATCTGTAGTTGGAGATTCCTCTTCAGCTGTGCTAGTCAACCTCTCTGCCTCCGAGCAGAGAGGGACCCCCAGACGAGGCTATGTCGAACGGTAGAGTCTTGTCTCGGGAAACAGCGACTCTACCCCGTTTTTTACGGAGTCTATGGGGAAATTTTGGCCGAGCCTACGGGCTCGGATCCGGCACATTAAATTCGGCCTTGTGCTACATCTTGCCGCGTGGGTCGGTTGGTAGACATACTGCACTTGGAGATTCCTTGTGGAATTCACTTGACCTACTTCTAGCAGTTAACTACTCCTTCTACGCTTCGCTGGCGAATCTTATATGTGTTGTTCTTGTCCTAAGTATTATCGTTCATTACCAAACTTCGTGTGATTATTCTATTCAGTAACCTTCCCTGGGTTAAAACATGCGGTATAAACATTCTTTTTGCTTTTAATTTCTTTGATGTTACCTTGTTTTTCTCATGCTCCATTCCTGATATTCTCAGAGTCCTTCTGTAGAACCTCATTCATCTACAGCAGGGAAAGATCATGATTCTTAATGCTTAGCCTCTTCAATCTTTTGTGTCGTTTCCCGTCAGCGCGTAGGTAAACATGACACTCCAACACGTCCTAACCCTTGCTAAGCCAGACGACCCCAGCTACACCATATATTCACAAATGCTCGCCAGAAAGCTAGCTGACTAACTTTCCTTTATCGCTCTTGCCTAATGTCTGTGAGAGATGAGTTTTCTAAACACCACCTATCTCATTACCTGTTTTTATTTTCGATCTCTCCGGCTTGATAAATCGCATTTCCGTTGGATAATAATTGAAAGAAAGTTCGACAATGTAAAATGTCTGGTTTTAACGGGTTCATTTTCTTTGTAATTATCCTCCGACTCTATTGACATTAGTGAGAAGGCGTCCATCGAACGAAATTTAACTTATAAATAGTTGTTTTTTTTATTATCTCTTTAGTTTTCACTCTGGCTTGCAGAAACAGTCTGTTTAAAATCATGTGCATAGTTTCGATGATTTGTTCGTGTTTCTATTAATTAAAGCCATGCGTATTTGAACATGATCTGTATTAATTCCAACGGTAAATCCAGATATAACAACAGAACTCATATAAACTAAACAAGGCCATGCCAATGAACATAAATTACATAAAAAAAAAATATTCAGAATATAATACAGAAGGAGAAGTAGAGATAAGCTAGCTATATTTGACGGGACCTGAATATGCACGCTTGGCTGCTTGATATTTGGCGGGAAAATCGATAAAAATGTCTTCCGGCGAAAAGCGCTATTCTAAATTAGAAATAACAAGAAAGGATTAAACCAGTCTATTGACTGGCATAAAACAGATGTAGCATCGGCTAGAACGCTAGAAGATAATAGAGACGAGCGGATTGAAATGCAATAAAACAAGGGGAAAAAACGATCGTGCCAGCTAGACAACATCCGTAAATAGGTGGATTCCACCGCACATTGCAGGTCATCCCACCGCACCCAGGCACAGCAAAGGGTAGCTGAAAATCTGAACGCAGCGTAAATGATTACTTTCTGCGTGGTGACAACCAGTTCACTGACACGGATCTACAGCGCACATATTTCATATTTTAATCATTTCTTTTTTTTGCATGAGGCACGGTGGAGCAATGGATAGCGGCTTGGTTTGGGGAATCGGTGAGCTGAGTTCGAATTCCAGTCGTATCCATTCACTTTCGTGCTAATACCCTTGCGAAAGGTAAGAATCCTCTTCTTCTCCCGGTAGATAGCAGGACAGACTGGGTTCTACATCCTTGGGTGGCAAAACAAAACTAAGTCTGGTATACAAAAACTGTATGTAGCCCTGTCGTAGCCTATACTATCCAACTAAAGAAAGGATCATTTGCATTGCTTCGATGATCCCAACGACGGTGAACCTGGATGAATGAATGATTTCACCTCAAGCAAAGAGATAATGCCACTAGGAAGTAGCGGGGGGGGGGTGAAAGAGAATGAGACGATTTTAGTGATGAGGAGAAAAGACAATAAAAAGCACGTGAATCAGGAAGACAAATGCATTGCACTTAAATATTTGAAGATTGTAGGTGACATGGAAGCGAGAAATTGGAAATTTCTACAGGCGAGAAGTGCTACGAAATAAACTAATAAAATAGAACATGCGGTTGCATCTAGCTATTTTAACAGTAAAACGGTGAGACCGAATTTCCAATCTAGTAATAAACTTCAATTCATGTAATTGAGACACCAAGGAGGAAACAATTGACATGAACCTATTTGTACTTTACTATTAATTTTAATTTAATCGTTTTGACATTCCGGAAATAATTATGCTATTTGATATTAATCTATCTATCTATCTATCTCTAAAATTCTGTAACTTCTGTTAGTCTGTCTGTTCGTCTCACCCTCTAAAATTGACATACCCTTACCGATCAAAACCCAATTTCAGGGAGAATTGCAAACAGATAAGGGGGTACAAAGTACAGTTGGTTTTATAATAAATTTTCGTTAGTTTCTTTTTGTTTTTGGAAAAATTAAAAGTCTTTAACACAAAAAACATTCCAACTATTTAAAAAAAATAATTTAATGATTAAAATAAGAAATACTTTTTTAATAAAAATTCAGTATTGTTTTTTGCATATCTTTTCTTTAAGTTTTTTTTATGTACAAGAATCCAGTTTCCAGTTCGCCTTGCTTATGCGGGAACTATAAACAAATCACAAAGCCAAACGCTTCAAAAAGTTGGAATTTGGCTTCAGAAATTAATATTTACGCATGGCCAGTGGTATGTCGCACGCTCAAGAGTAAGAAATCCTAAGCATTTATTCTTCGCTGTTAAAAAGGAAAGTAAAAAAAAACGTTCTTCAAAATATTGTTTACCATGAAGTCGTATAAAATTACATTAAAGAAACTCTTAAATCGCGATGGAGAGGTTTTGTTAAAGTATTTTCCAAACAAATCAGCTTATTCAGATTTCATCGATTGTTTTTTAGAAAATTGAACGAAAACAGAGTTTACAAATCTCGACAAAATGTTAGCGATAACTTCAACAACACCAAATACAGTGAGGATATCAACAGGCGTTAGTGTGTTGCGAAAATATTATAGTGGAGAAAATAGCGTACTTAGGTAAATAGTCACATTTAGTGCGCTCACTTTGGGATCTCACACACAAATCCCGGGATGCTTTTAACTGTCGCCAGTCATTTCGGGATCGCCATTATCTGTAATCTTAGTCTAGCTTTAAGCAAAATTCTGAGGTGACATCGAGTCAAATGTGGAATTTACAAGGATTGACAGAATAAAGGGACACGATATTTTCCTCCACAATATTCCTGTGGGTACAAATAATTTATTAAATAATGATATAATATATTTACTATTTTCTTCTGCTTCTATGCGTCTTATCCTCTCAGGGCGTTGGCGATCAGGGATCCCTTCAATTTTCTGTACTTTGTAGATATTAATAAATGTTGTCTTTTTTCAATCTCTCCCTAGCGCTACCCGGCTATCCATTCAGTTAAACACGCCAGGTAAATTAGGCATTGCCCTTTTCTCCATCTTAACTGCAATCTTATCTGTAATTATCCAATTTTCTGAGCCATCTTTCTTCATTATTGCCTTTATTTCAAATGTGTCTTTCTGATGTTAGGTATAAATGTTTTTTTTTTTGTTTTCATTGTCTCTAGAACATTGTCATTTGTTCTATGGTATTCTCAGCATCCTTCTGTAGAAACACGTTTTCTGGTGCTTCAGGTCTCTTCTTCATCTGTGAAGATATTGTCCAGCATTTACTGCAATCTAGAAGGATTGATATTACACTAGTTCTGTATTCTTTGTTTCTGATGAAACTTCTATTTTTTAATATATTACTTAAATTTTGGAAGTCATTTTTCGTTATCCCAATATACCTTCGGATTTCAGTGTCGCACTTTCCTTTGTCAGTTAAAAGACTGTCCAGATATTTCAATTGTTGTCCTTGTTTGATTTCGGTATCTTCAATGTGTAATTCACATGTTGGGCCGTTACATTTGCTAACAACCAGGCTGTCCGTCTTCTTGCAATTAATGTTTAGTCCATTGTCGCTTTCCTTCTTGAAATTGATGTTCAGTTCATTCTTCTTGAAGTTGAACATTAGCGAAAGCATCATCTTCAATAGAAGCAGTAGCTGACACGATCTAAAGTCTTATTAATGTATCAAAAAGGATTGTCGTCCTGAGATTTTTCTCTTGAAAATTTGCAAAATGATTTCCCAAAGAACTTGTTATCTCTTTAATGACAAGACTCTCCGATGAACCCAGGATAGATCCATCAATGAACACAATAAGCCTTCGAGAATATACTAAGAATTTATGAACACTTTTCATGATAGAAATCCAGGAACTAATCTTTTGTCTTTTATTCCCAACGCTTTTAAAGATTCTACGAATAAAAATATACAGAGTGACCTTTAGATATTGATATGCACATTCTCTTTCGATGATATGAAATGATGTTAAAAAGTACTTAATATTTTCTATGTTATTTACATTGTTTGGACTTGACTTCATTCTTATTGAAATATTCACGACGTTTCGATTGGGGTACGCACCCGGCCTTCTTCAGCTGATTGGAATTTCAAGAACACATGGCACTGTGAATAAAAATATTGACGGGATCCATTGACTTGACCCAAAGAAATGTGAGTTCGATACCTGTCTACTGTAGTGGTGAACAAAATAAATTAGAGAATTGAGTTAAAGGGTGATAGCTGAGGTTTGCGGCAGAGCCATGGTATGTGGAACTAGAACAAAATATCCCGGTGGACGAAATAAAAGATTCAGTTTGAAATTCCAGTAACAGGATGAGCGAGAGAAACGTTGAGAATATGACACTAAAGATGAGGACAACAGTCCGAACAATGGAAATAATGGAAATAATTACAATAGCACATTTCAGAAGTGTAGACAGATATTGAAATTTTCTTTATAATTATCTAGATAAAATGGATTTGTAATGGATGAATATACTGTTTAATTAATAAACGAAGAGCCTAAACAAATACGAGTATCCATGTCGTGTATATATATATATATATGTGGGTTTGTAAACAGTGACTATTACGGCTAATAATGCAAGACTCTTCGGTAAATCGAATCGAGTTCTCTCAATCACTGTGTGTTTATCTAAATATAAATACGCTTGAATTCACCTTCTTCTCTGCCGTGCGCCAACGGATTCAGGGTAAAATTTCCGACTGACGCAAATTCAGTCGGTTTTCGATTCTAGCCAGAGGCAACCGGACGTCTAGCCACACTGATGAGCTGTGATACAGCGAAACAGTCTGTCTGTGGATGACAATATATATATATATATATATATATATATATATATATATATAATGTCGTGTATATATATGTATATATATAATGTCGTGTATATATATGTATATATATACACTGCGTGCCAAATTATTATCGAGATAACTTTTCTTCTAATATTTCAAAAACCGTCCAATCAATTCACACACAATTTTCACACAATGTTGGCAACACTGACCTGCGCAATGACTGAAATTTTCAAACTGCGCAATGTGAACAAACTGGCGCCATATTTGTTATCAGCACGGTGATTTGAGCGTGCCAAATTATTAGAAAAGTGTAAGAATTTAGTAAAAAGATGGGCCGTAAAAGCAGTTTAAGTGATGCTGAAAAGAAAACTATCACCTCAGAACCCTCAAAAGGTAAATATACCCTAGAAACTTCTAAAATGATAGGGAAGTGTCATCAGGCAGTGAAAAAGTTTACCGCCGACCCTACACAAGTACGTAAAAGGGGAGATAAAAGCAAAGCCGAGGGTTATTTCACGTCGTCTCATGTCACGACTTAAACGAGAGGCCACGAAGAACCCTGGACTTACCAGCCAAGAGCTTTTAGTCGCATTGGGGATCCTACTGTGTCTAAAAGTACTCGATGTCGGTATCTGAGGGAAATAGCAACAACAGTCGAACCTGTATCAAAGCCTCCGTTGACGAGAAATCACATTCAAAATCGATTGAAATGACCCGAGGACAATATGAAGATTGACTTCATTAAAGTTTTGTTCACAGACGAAACTCGAGCAACGCTTGACGGGCCAGATAGATGGTGCAAAGGCTGGGTAATGACCGGGCAGAATCGCCGTCAGCGTTTGAGACACCAACAAGGCGGTGGAGGCAAAATGATCTGAAGTGGTATTATTGGAAAAACATTAGTGGGCCCATGGAGAGTACCAGATGGCGTCAAAATGACTACTGATGCATACATAGCGTTTATGAAGGAGCATCTTGAACCGTAGATGAGAAGGCAAGGAGCTGCCTTCAGAAGGGCCATTGTTATTATGCAAGATAATGCTCCCTCACATGCTAGTGAATATTTGAAACAGTTAGGCTTCGATGGACCTCGAACAATGAAGTGGCCAGAAAATTCTCCGGATTTGAACCC
>OZ038515.1:3916361-3933861 GCA_964036315.1 Acanthosepion esculentum | reverse complement strand
TGTTTTAATTATTCATAAGTGTAGCCCAGCAAGGTTTGCGCGTGAGCACTAATAGATTTTTCGTGGGATTAGTTTTGTCAGGCTCATGTCCAAATTTGATGAAGGGAAATGAATGAGGTTGTTGTGTAGTGCATTAAACCTTCGCATCGAGAGGACCTGCAATAAAAATCTGCATTTCAAACGAAAGATTTCAGATTTCGGTTTCTACAGATGTGTACTGCAGGATACATGCCGGTACTTTTTTTATTTAAATTATCTAATTTTATATCAAACAGAAAAGAATGATCTAACAAGTGTTGATCTACTCCAATATTTACTGTGTTATCCCAAGGGATATCAATTTAAGCTCTACAGCATGTGTCACATTAGGATATCAAAAGACAAAGGTGATTTAAAAAAGTTGATCTAGCGGGTACCCATTTAACCACCAAGAGAAAAGAAACGTTCCTCTGAGCCTGTCGATGCCAGAGCCAGAATAAACAGCCAGTTTTTCCAACTGACCATAGGATATACACACACAACTGCCACATGATGAGAGAAACACGAGAGAAAAAAAAACACCATCCGTCCATCCGAGCTTACAGTACCTGGTATTCCAAACTAGTTACCCGTCTAGACATGGAAAAGTTTCAACGTTGCTCAATCTCAGTTATTGTGAGAATACCAGTGTTTCAACGTGGTAAGCCACACCACCCGTACATTCAACCTTACAGCACCTGTATAACCAAGCGGTTACCCATTTCGTCTCTGAACATTCTTGACGTTGCTTAACCTCGGTGATCGTACAGATTCTGGTATTTCAACATGATAAGCCCGTAAGCCACACCACCCGTACATCCAAGCTCACAACAACTGGTATGCCCAAGCTGTTACCGATATAGGTACTGAGAATTCTCGACGTGGCTTAACCTCTGTGATCCTACGACTCCCGGCGTTTCAAAGGGATAAAGCTGTAAACCACACCGCCTATACATACTAGTTTAAATGCAGCTGATATTCCTAAGTCATTACTCATCTATGTTCTGACCATTCTCGACGTTGCTTATCCTCGGTAATTTTACGATTACCGGTGTTTCAACATGACATGGCCTTAAGCCACAACACCCGTACATCCAATCTTACAGCACCTGCTATTCACAAGCGGTTGCCCATTTATCTACTGACCAGTTTCGAAGTTGCTTAACTTCGGCGATCATTAGAAGAACAGGTGTTTCAACGTGCTATTGTCCGTAAGCAACTGCCATAAGCTTGGATGTATGGTTGTTATGGCACCTGGTGATCCCAAGCGTTTACCCATCTAGGTATTGACAATTCTCGACATTGTTTAACCTCTGCGATCGTTCGAGTACCGGTAGTTTCAATATGATATGGCCGTAAGATCGATCAAACCATACATCAAATCTTGCATCACCTACAATTCCCAAGCGGTTATCCATCTAGGTACTGACCAGTATCGACGTTGCTCAACTTCGGTGATATTACGAGAATGGTTGTTTGAACGTGATCGTAAGCCCCACCACCCGCGCATCCTAGTTTAAATAAAGCTCGTAGTTTCAAACAGTTAACCATCTAGGTACTGAACAGTCTCGACGTTGCTTAACCTCACTGATCGTACGGGTACTGTTGTGGGCTTCTTCTTTCTTTTATCTCAAATATGGAATGGGACCTCGTATACAAATTCATTACTCTCGTTTTATATTGGTAATATTTACCGGTTAATGCAAAGATTTCTTTCAAAGGATAATTTTACTTGCATTATTTATATTATTCAGACTGTTTTCCTTATCTTCATTGCTATAGTCACAATGTTTCGACGTTGTACGCTCCGGCCTTCTTCAGGTGATTGGAATTTCGAAACGTACCCTACCGGGGTAGATTGTCCTAGTTCTTCCGGATGTCTTAGTTATTTCCCTTGAACTCAACTCAACGGAGAATTTCGATAAAATAAACTGTTAGTATAGAATTTACGGTTAGATCAAATCAATTCAACTGTAAATTGATGAGACCTCATCGCCAGTCTAGTACTGCGCTTAAATTCAAAATGTCTAGGTTCCATAGGGAAGAGCCGGTTTGTTACCCGACCTCCCCACGAGGGCACAAGGCACAAGGCCGGTATTTATATGGGATATTTTGAGCACGTAGACTCAGGTAAAAAAAAAGAATCCCCGTAAATCTCGCATAGATGGAATCGGGTTTGTCTATCCCCCAACAAAAAAAAACGAGACTCTGCCCGAAGGCATAGTCTCGTCTGTGTTCTTCACTGCCTGAAGGCAGATAGTCAAGAACTGCTTCCGCAAGTAGTCCCGACAGTGAAGAGCTCATCCGAATAATTACCATAGAAGTATTTACAGAAAAGAGGTAACTTTAAGGCGGCGGGAAAGTTACTGACCGAGCCGCCAGTTCAGGACCAATAATATTGCTGATTCTTCTTTGGATTTTATCAAGGTATTTTACAGGGGCACAGTTCCATATTTGGTAGCAATATTCTAAACTCGGACGAATGGTAGACTTGCAGATATGTTTAATTATTCAAGGAATCGTGATATGAGCCAAGAGATAGAGTTAAACTTGGTGAACAGTCGAAAGTATACAGCTGGCTCGTTAACCAAAACTCAGTACTGATGAATACTGTATACAACTAGAATCTGCCTATTTCAACAGCAATAGGAATTAAAATATTCTGGATTCAGCGTTAATTTTAATTAATTAATCTTTTTTTTGTTTTTTCGCGGCGATTTTCTGCCTCGAGCAGCAAACCTTATATCAGTGACAAAAATCTTTCTAGGAGATAAAGCCGACGAAAACTAGGAATTCATTTGCATCGGAATTTAATTTACAAATTTTTCAATTGCAATTAATGTTAATGTTGCAATATTGTTTTCACAGCAAGCTGAACTATGCAAAGAGGTGCAGGAGACCTGAAAGTGCAAAAGATTGAATCGAAGAACCGAGGTTTGAGAATCCGTAAAATAGTTTACTTCTTTTTAAATAGTCGAGTTTGCACCATGCTCCTGGGATAAGGGAAGGCATTCGGTTCTATTTCCACTCTCTCTTGGCGACGGGGAAGCTGAAAGCTCTTTCAACTTGTAAGTTAATTCATTTGGGCTGATCCATAATAGCCAACTGCAGTTATTGTTCCTTTTTCTTTGTAACACATAACCCAAGTACAGAAGTTTAAATAGCTGAGCGGTGTTTTAACAGAGGATCGAAAAAGCGATATCGAAATACGAAGGCGGTTTGAAACAGAAAAAAAGAGGCTTTCCGAAGTCAAGCAAAGTAGAAAGAATCAGTAAAATTCTGTTAGAAAAAATGAAATATATTCTTGACTCTTAAGTATTACCAATCCTCTGAGTTGGCAGAGAATGCAGTAATATCTCCTGACAAAAATTTATTACTCGTATTAAAACCTATTTTTACACTTTTAATCCCTTTTTTTGAAGGGGGTAACTACTTGCCCATATTTGGGAACCTAATATTTATTACCACCCCGGATCAGGCAGGACCTGAGAACATCAGCAATTAAGAGGTGGTTCCTCTTGATCAGAGACCTTGCTCTCAGATGTAGTTTATTGACTTACCCAGCATGCAGATGTATTGTATGCAGGACGCTAAAATACAGTTATTCAGGTCAATATATGAAGTTTAGAAATACATCTGTAAAATGACCGTTGTCGCATCATCAGTGATGTCGACCTGGGATCCTTAGGATTTCCGGGTTTGTCCAACAACTGATTCCTTCACTCGGGTGACCCTGCTGGTCAAATACCAATATGTGTCAGCGCAATGCGCCGTGTGAAAATATCAATCGCAGAATGCAAATGGCGTTAAAAGGTATTTTGGGATCCTAAAAACCGTAAATGAGCATCCCTTCAAATGAAATTCGTCTCGGGGCACTTCACCCTCCCATCAGAATGGGACATTCCAATATTCAGGCTTCCCCAATCCGTAAGTGGAGCAACGAATACCCAGGTGAATTTTAGACTACAGAATGATCAGCAACGGGTAAATTTATTCATTTATTAGGTTGGTGCAAAAATAATGTCGTTTTTTGACATGATCTTGAACGTCAAAAAACGACATTATTTTTGCACCAACCTAATAAAAAATAATGCTATACTCGTCTATACACACACACACACACACACACACACACACACACACACACACACACACACACACACATGCGCGCGTGCACCTCCGCACGCACACACACACACGTTCACTCACAAATATGCTCTCTTTTAGAAAGAAATTCATATAAAGGGGAAAAAAGGACTTCGTACTTAATATTATCAATTAAGCCGTGGACATTCCTATAAAACAAAATAACACAACTCCGAGTTGAACAGTCTTTGTAACACCTATCAATTTAATTTAAAAAGCAGATATTACTACAGGATAATGCATACTCTATCTAAATAAATAAGTATCCAACTTAGATACGAAATCAAATATGTTTATAAATGGCCGACTTAAAAGAAGATCTAGGAAAATAATGCATAAAAAACTTTTCCAAGTAAAAATCAGATCAAATGAATAATTTAGATAATTTAAATTGAAAAAAAATGTTTACTACTTGATTTCAGGAATGTTTCAAAAGGCAATGTATAATAACAGTTTAGCAGACAATTCTATTTAGAAGTGTCTCTCTGCTACGACTTTCTGGGGTTGACCATCGGGTCAGATGCAAGCCATAATATAGGAAGTTCATTTTGATTAGCTGAGCTAGCGTGGAGAAAGGTTTCTGGGAGCCGAGTACTAACTGTCAAGCTATGTAGGCGTGTTCTCTTTCGTGGCTGAAAATGCTCCACAGTGAAGGGAATCGATCCCCACTTGATAGTTAGTACATGTCGACATTAATAGAATAGTTAAGTTAAAATTGTTTGTGTTGGAGTCTTTTGATTACCGAACCGAAAAGATTTGCGATTACCGGCGAAGAGAAAATGACGAGCTGAGATCATTCGTTGCTGTCAACATGTAACATTATTATCGAATTTTCGCCGTTCACCTCCGAACACAACAGCAATATATATATATATATATATATATATATATATATATATATATATATATATATATATATATAAAGCATAATGAGAAGCCACGTATACTTTCTTGATATGTATATAATATGGAGAAAACAACTGAAAAGTTGCAAATTAAAAGAAAAAAAATGATTAATTATTTAATTAATTTAATTAATTTCTGTCGAAAGATCGGGGCGATCTGAAATATCAAATATATATATATATATATATATATATATATATATATATATATATATATATATATATATAAATAAATACTTTCACAAAAAAAACATTCAATTTTAATTATTTTAATTTGCAACTTTTCAGTTGTTTTCTCCATAATATATATATATATATGTATATATATATATATATATATATATATATATATATATATAAACCCCACTTAAATTTCTGTTTAATCAACTAATAGCGTGCCAATCACTAGCTTTCTTGATACACAGCTATTCCGAAGCTCCATGATTTAGCGAAACGACTTTCTATTTTATCTGACTATTAACTCCAGTTTGGTTAAGGGCTTGCATCATGAAATTCATGCGAAGCATCGGCAACCAACTTCAACCGGCTCACAATAGGCCCGTCATCCATTCATTCTGCAGTGTTCCTTGTACTTTTCGATTTTTCTTTCGTAAGGTTCCTCTATATTATCCTCCCAGATTACAGTTAACTCCCACATGATCACTTGTTTTGCCACGCTTGAAAAAAAAATGATCATATCTGAGCTCAGTTGGGTTTCGTAAATAGGATCAAGGATCTTCGACTGCCGACCAATATATACAGTTAATTTCTAGTCTAGGATGGAGTGACAATCTAACGTTGTTGCTTAGTCAGATCTTCACCTTCGCTTTTATGAAGTTTATAATCGAGCCGATTTTCTTCCTAGCGTATAGTTAACTGCCACTTGAACACATGTTTAGTCATGCTTGAAAAAAGTGATCATATGTCGGCGCAGTTGGGTTTCGCGATAGGATCAAGGATCTTCGACTGCCGACCAATATCCACTGTTAATTCTCAGGCTAGGGTCAAGTGACAATCTAACGTTTTTGCTTAGTCAGATGTTCTCCCTTGCTCTTATAAAGTTCATAATCGAGCCGATTTTCTTGCCGCTAGAATGTTCACCAAGGAAGAAAAAAATGTAGGCTGCGTTTGTAGTGATCAGTCGGTTCGTCGAAAGCCGCAGTTCATCAGAAGAAACAACTGGAGTGGAACTTGCTTCTCGTCACTGGAATACGGAGAAACTGAGGTTGGTTCGCTACAAGGACAGATCTTATCGATGAAGTTTAGAACTCGTAGTACTAGGGAATGTAGTTCGTCTGAAAACTTTCCAAGGATATAGGGAGAGGCTTGTGATATTTCATCTATGGAAAAACCGTTGGAGGATGTAAAATAATTAATCACTCACAGGGACGCGGATACGTTTCCGAAATTCTAACGTGACTGTAAAATGTAGTCTGGGCAGCTCCTGGCCATATATGGTAGCAGTATTCTGCTTTCGGTCTAATCTGTTTCTTGTAATGTAGCGGATAGCAGGAAGTGTCAGGTAATTACTGGAATGGAAAAGATCTTTAAAACAAATACTAAAAAAAAAAAAAATACTTTTCATACAGCTTAATCTTTATTTCAATTGAATTAATTTTAGGTATTATCTAGAAATCTTGGCCTGTTTATGGTACTACGCTAATCTTGTAATAAACAAAATAAATAAGCATCTAAAACAACGTTTGCTGTCTTTAAATCCATCATTTTTTTTTTTAATAAAGATTCATTGCGGGTCACCATTCAGCTTCTTCTTGAGTGTGTCATGTCGCTTCTGATCCATGGCGATCATGGCTTTCCAATTTCCTGCCCTTGCTAACTCTTAATAAATTTTGGCTTTTTTTATCTCATTTAAATCTTCTGTTATGATATAGTGATTCTTCAAGCGTTGCTCAGATGTGGCACAAGGCCGAAAGTATGGGACACCCAGTGAGGATCGAACTCACTACTCAGTCGTAATTGTTCTATCGAAACAAGCTGGGTAACCATTACACCACCTCGAGATGCCCATCTTCTGTTATGATATATATTTACTCAAGTTCGTTAGATCAGTTACGCGTTATTCACTGTCCAAATTGCCTTCCGTCATTCCTGTAAGGATCACATTTTTCAAGCCTGCTTTCTTCAATATGCGCCTTAGAAATATCTAATAGCTCTTTCTCGTGTTAAGTATAACTTCCTTTTTCTTTTCCATTTTCTCTAAAGCTTCTTCGTTGCTCACGGTTTATGGCATTCTCAGTAACCTTATGTAGAACCACGTTTCTGTTGCTTCAAATCTCTTCTTTGCTAAGACTATTTTTCTATTTATTTAAGATTGTATCAAAGTATCAATATTTACTGACAAAATGAGATTGTTCACAATCTTGGTGGTTTCGCCTATTAAATTTCCTATGGTTTCTTTTCTCTAGTTATTTTTTTTTTCTTTTTGACGTTTGACTTTTTCCTTTGATGAAAATTGTTTTCCATTTTAGACAACATCTGGTTAATTGAATTCAGATCAAATTTAACCTATCTCCAATTCGGACAAATCAAATTAAGTCTTACGATCTGATAACTCAACTATCCTAATTTATTTTGGCCAGCACCGAAACTGTAATCTTCTGAGAAAAACCGAACCGACAAAAAACATTCGCAGTAGAAATCAAGAACGTTGCATATCATGTGGACTTGCATATCGAACACTGAGTAAATAGAAACGTGTATCTCGTCGCTCGTTGGCAAAGTTTCAGTCGGAATTCAGAGTTTGGACTCGTCCCGTAACCGATTTCGATCGTAGAGGCACCGGATTTACTGCTGACGTAGCAACGGCGATGTGTCTCGAGGAGTAATTCTAAAGGATAAGTGTGCCACGGAAGTTTTTCAGGAAATTGCAGGAAAACACCAGCCACTGATTTCAAATAAATAAGCTTCACAAATAGTTGCAAAGAAACATAGAAATAAAGTAATTCATATTTGTGTTTGTATTTTTTGAAAAAAAGAAAACTATGGTTTTATTTCATTTAAATGTATACTCTTTAAAATCTTTGCTAAGTGTACCGTGATATTTTCATTTGGTTCTAGGTATGCCGTTGCTTCAGATGGTTGAGAAACACTGGTCTCTGGAAAGATAGCATGAAGGAGCCTTAACCTCTTCAGACTGGTTTTGGATTTAGAGTTGACATTTCATAATCTTTTTGACCTATCAAGGCGCGAGTGCTCAAACTGCGCTGCTATTTAACCCTTAGTTAGATGAAGATGGATTCATGTTCTTTTCCTTGTGCATTAACGCGATGGAAACGAAAGAGAATCGTGCGAAAATTTAAGTCGGCAAGCTCGAATCAATTTCCGCGCTGATATCAATTACACTATCCGCGTCACCAATCTGTGGCTATCTTATTCTCATTCTACTTCTTCCGACGTTCACTAGTAAATTAGTCAGCGTCCCTGTTACGCCTTACCTTTATCTGAGAGAAATAATAAATCATTCTGTTATGCCTGTGAGTAAGACGAGAGAAAAGGAAACATATATTAGAGGCTGATTGGCTTCATTGCGAAAAAAAAGAAAGAGAGAGGGAGATATGAAGCTCTCATACTTTTAAGGTCTGCTTAAGAGAAATGAAAACAAAAACTTGTCAATTTATATTTCTGTTTATATAATTTCGGTTAAAACAGAACTACTTTCCGAAGACCCTATTATATATAAAGGGTGCAATGGAAAAAAGAAATTCGCCTAAATGGTGCAAAAATAAAAATAAACCTAACATCTCATTTTAAAAAGATCTATTTACCAAAAAATCTTGAAATACGAAAGAGTAAATTTATTCAATAAAATTTCCAGTGTCTTTAACCACGATCTCCAGACGAATCCGGAATCTCCTGCAACTTCTCTGGTCGGTCTCCTTGTATAAATTGGTAAATGCTTCAATCATCCTTGCCTTCAGTGCGTATTTAGTGTTACAAGGAATTTTTTTGGTCTCTCGCTCATCTGCGCCCAACAGATAATAAATACGGGTTTGCAGTCTGCGGAGTTAGTTAGCCAGATGCAAGTGGGGATGTGGCCGCAGAAATCGTCAGACAGCCATGATATAGTTCCCCTGCTTGTGTGTGTAGCATGGTCCTGTTGCCACACATAGGCTTTTCCAGCATCCAGCCTCGTGACCCAGGTTAGCACTACCTTCTCAAGATCCTTGCTGCAAGCCTCCGTGTTGAATCTGAGGCCCTCACCAAACATTTTGGTTGTTCTTTTCTTATCAGATCTATCTGAGTGACTATTCCGAGATATATAAATGTACCATCGTAATCACCATCAGACTCATCGAAGTCTTTCCGAATACTCTGCTCTGTCCTCAAAGAGAAACCCAAACACTTTGAAATTTTCGTATTGGAGTTTCTGGAGCGAATGCCAAACAGTACATCATACCGTTTCAATATGTCTGGCGGAGTTAATTTCTTCGCAGACGATGTGCCACTGACACTACTATATTGTGCAGTCAACAAAATCAAAAACAAACAACGCATGCGAGAAATTAAAAATATAAAATAGCGACAATTTATTCATCGCATAATTTGGGGGCTATTTCCTCAGACCCAAACAAGGACACAGTCCATATAATCATATGTTCGCAATATTTTGATTATTCGTACTATTGTCCTCATCTTTCTCGCCATATTTATTACAACGTTTCGGCCGTTGTACGCTCCGGCCTTCTTCAGGGGGTTGGAACGTCGAACTGAACCCTTTATTTTGCTCACTGGGGTAGACTGTTCTAGTTCCACGTGCAATGTTTAATGGATGTCAGTTATCAGTTATCTCCTGTTAATTTCCCTCTGAAAGTTCACCACTGCCTTAACCGGGTATTGAACTGGCACTCTTTGTAAAAGGTCTGAGCGTACAACGGCTGAAACATTGTAATAATAATGGCGACAAAGATGAGCACAATAGTCCGAATAATGTAAATAATGTACATAATGCCTCATCTCAGAAATATAGACAGATATGTTCGCAAATATTTTATTTTGGAATTATTGAGTTTTAAAAAAATTACGGTAGATGGCGCTGTGTTGCCATTTAGACTAGGTTACGTTTGTCATTCGTGTATATTTGTGGCTAGTCTGTCTTCAGGGTTCAACTTATGTAGTCGTGAGCTAATTGAGACGTGTTCCGTTTAACAATAGCAGGATATTCATAACGGGAGCAGGCAGATATGATTTGGCTGTATCAGATTGCTTTTACATATCGAAGCCATCCCAGTCATTCAACCTTTGCTTCTGTTTATCGTCGCGTTGCTGAGACAGAATCCGTGGCACCACAAACTATATGAATCGAGGAAGACCGAGAAACGCACGTACGGCTGACCGCCAAAAATACATTCTATGGGATGTCGGAGACGATCAATGTATCAGCTTACGTGAAGTAGCCCTGGCATGTCATACATCTCATAGTGTATGGATGGTACTTCAACAGCAACTCCTGTATCCGTATCATTTGAAACATGTGCACTCACCACGGGAGAACTTTTGTCGATGGTTTATTGCACAAACTGCCGACCGTTGTTTGTCTCTTCAGTCATGTTTACTGATGAGGCAACTTTTGGAAGAGATGGAATAAGAAATTTACACAACCGATATTTGTGGGCGGATAGGAATCTCCATGGTACAATACAGGCTTGATCCCGGCATCAGTTTACGATTAATGCCTGGGCTCAAATTGTAGGTCACTGTCTGGTAGGTCCATATGTTCTCCAAGTACGTCTTACAGGAGCTGTCTCCGGGGAACTTCTTTTGAATACACTTCCAGACCTGCTAAAGGATGTAATGTCGTTCATGAATGAAAGAGCTGATTTCGCTTTTCTTTTTGAGGATCAATTGCCACATGTTTCCGAGAGTGGATAACAAGGTCTGCGTTACAGCGTGCAACAAAGCCACTGTGGTAAGTAAAAGGCTATTTTTGATATTATACTGCCATCTTGCTTTTATATTTGCACGCAGTTAATCTCGATGTTCAAGTAGTCCTCACTAAAACCTTTGTATAGATGAGAAACATGACAGGCGCCAGCTCCTTCGTTCTGACATTTTCTTGTCCCAGAAAGAAAAAAGGAGGAAGCATCAGATTGTCTTTGAATTTAACTGACCTCTTTCGTAGTAGCTGGCTAAAGTTGTTTTGGACGACCCATTTCGAGAGGTTGAGGATCCATTTCCACATGTTTCCGCGAGTAGAGAGCAAAGCCTGCGGCAAACCCAGTGTGGCAAGTGAGGCTACATTCAGAGGTAAATCATGCAGTCAATTTTAATATTTGCACGCAGTTGACCTCGATGTTCAAGTCGACTTCGCTTTTTGTTTTGAAGAGATGAGATGCTTTATATTCCGACGCTTTACATTCCCAGGAAGAAAAACGGACGGCGCATGCATCGTTTTAGATTGACTTTGACTTTATATTTGGACGCAATAGTTACCTTCCAAATGATATGCTTGTTAGAAGCTTACTGAAGAGTTGTTTTGAAAGTCTGCAATCGCTGATACGAGAAATATGCGCTGCCCAACTGAGTTGGATTATCATTAGGATAGCTTCAATACATGTCATGTTGCAATTAGTCAGAATATAATGCTATTACTCAGTTTTCAGATCCCTCTTAGGAAACGTATGTAGAAGACATCATGTTGATTGATATATATATATATTTCTACATCTTGAGGTAAAGTAATGATTAGCAAGCTTATCACGCTAAATCAATTACGACTGAATAGTGAATTGGTTCCTCATGAGGTGCCCCATAATTCTGGCCTTGCTACATCTAAGCTTCGCTTAGTAAAACACCATATATATATATATATATATATATATATATATATATATTAATGCATGTTTCATTAAATAATATAGACAAGTTTTGTCTATTTATTTTAAGTTCCTTTCATATTGTCTGATAAGCTTAACCACATTATCGTTGAAAGACGAAAGGAAAACACCATGTTGATACATGTCTAAATCCAATCTAAGCTTTGATGAACAACTACAATACTTTCTTAGAAGTCTTAATACTGAGCAAATAGAACATAATACTGCTTCAACTAATTCCAAACATATTAATCTCTTTTATCGTAGTCAAATACATACTATACATATATATACTAATAAACAAGATGAAAATATAATAAAACAAATAACAAATAATAATATATCTACAACAGATCCTAGCAAAAAAAAATTAGGTTAATCATATAGTACACTAAATCTGGTATATCCAACTTGACTAGTCGGAATGATTATTCCCCCCCGCCCCGTTAGCGATTTGCAAAAAACCAACATGCCCTATGGGAGATTGTATCTCCAATGGATTAAATAATATTTATGTTGGTCACACCACAAATTCGCTTTCACAGCGCTTAACTCTACATTTAAATGATAAATCTAACATTTTTAGACATTTAAAACAACATGTCTGACCGCATACAGAATTCCGGAAAATCCTTGTTGACAGCACAAATATTCTTAAACATGAAAACAATAAACTAATGTTAAAAATCCTTGAAGCTATATACATAAAACAGTTGAAACCTAACCTGAACAAAATAAACAATGAAATCCCCAGAAATATTCTTAAATGCCTACAATTCATAACAGAAGCCATTGGTTTATACCAACGGCTTCCCATACTTAATACTTCGCGTTTTTCACTCTCGCGTGGTCATGTGTGACGTCACGAGCTGCGACGCGATTTTCGCTTCCGCGTCTCGTATATATGAGTTTGTCGTTACTTTTAACTTATTCAAGCAGCAAGGGCGGATTATCATTGTGGTTTCGTCTGTGTGTTGTTTGACTTATTGCAATTGTCATCTTTGATAATGGGTGATATAAGCCGAAAAGCTTAGATTGGATTTAAACATATATCAATATGGTGTTTTCCCTTCGTCTTTCAACGATAATGTGATTAAGCTTATCAGACAATATGAAAAGAACTTACTTAAATAGACAAAACTTGTCTATATTATTTAATGAAACTTGCATTAATGAAAGATTGCTGGCGAAATATACACAATATATATATATATATATATATATATATATATATATATATATATATATATATATATATGTCGGGTATAACATCAAAATTGTCCAAATCGTGTAATAGCACAACTGTCCAATTGTCAGATTGAGCGCTTAACTGTTGTAACTTAGAAATGAAATTCTACGAGGTTTTCGTAACAGTATTGCATTCTACTTTGATCAATAAGAATGTATAATTACCCTTTAAGCTTTACAGAAGTTTCGTGAAGAATCGATTATCAACGAAAGTGACACGTTCATTAGTCTGGTTTTACTAAATAAATACTGTTTAAAATAAAACGGAGCGTCTATTCAAATACAAGTATCCATTAAAAATAACGTCTGGCGCACTAAAAATATATCGGCTTAAAAATCTAAATCCATACAAGAATCCATTTTTTTAGAAAATCTATTTGTTTACATTTCGGCTACGGATCTTAGCAGACATGTCATTGAAATCTAAATGAGTTGCGTGCTTTAATGCATATATATATATATATATATATATATATATATATATATATATATATATATATATATATATATGTACATATATATATATATATGTACATAAATATATATATATATATGTGTATGTATATATATGTACATACAGACATACATATATATATATATATATATATATATATATATATATATATATATATATATATATATATATATATATATATATATTACAGAACAACCTTTGTTGTGAGTTTAGTCTATATATCTTCATATCAATTGCAACTTATAAAAACTTTTGCACTGCATTTGTCTATATTTTCGTATTTTTTGTTCAGTTCTGTTGTAACCCTTGAAAACATTTTCTTCCCATAATCCTGGAGACGTCTTGAATTGAACACGAGACTGGAAACACAGGATTGTTTCTCTCTTGGAGTAGCTTTTTCTTTAGTTTCAAAGTCATACTCGTTCGTGCTTTTCTTCCGCATTTTTATTTTATTGAGGCAATCCATTTTTTTTATTCCCTGATCTTAAATCTTATCTCGTATAAGCCAGATTCAATAAACAAATGTTATAAATTTTTCTCTAAATAAAGAAATGCGGTATACATAATTCACAGACATGAAACTATTAATAAAACAACATTTATTTGATACTAGCTGAACTACCCACGCCTTCATGCGTATGACACATTTATTATAAGAAAATGGGGATTGACTTTAAATCATTGTTATAATTTTTTGAGAAAATGATTTCATTATTACTTATGGATCATGCTAATGCGACCTCCATCTTCTGGCTTTCTCCTTCTATATTTTGGATACGAGCCATTCCCTTCTTCAAATTTAAATTTAATTTAAATCAAAGGGAAAAATCAGTGGCTGATTTGATATATATTACATGTAATACTTGACTGAACGAATTGATGAGCAGATTTCAACATCATTGAACCGTCACAACAAATATGTATTGTAAGGTATTAACCAGTAATTGTTTTTCTTGCTCATCTTCACATCCAATTTGTCTCATTTTGATCTTGCCGATGTGACCTCCATCTTCTGGCTTTCTCCTTCAATATTTTTGATAGGGGACATTTCCTTGTTCAAATTTAATTTAAATCAAAGCGGAAAAATTCAGTGGTGGTTATTACCTCTTTTGAACCCCTTTTGATCAAAATGAAATATACTTATCCAAGTATCCTCGGTGTCATTCCATTCTTCAAATTTAAACCAAAGGAAAAAATATCAGTGGTTGTTTGTGTCCCCCATGGACCTCGCTTTGTTCTAAATGAAATATACCAATCCAAATACCAAGGGTAATGTTCTTTCAGAATATATATATGATTAGTGAGATCAATCTCAAAAACTCTAGGACGAGGTTGATAACAAACAGACATACGGAGGACATAACTTTATATATATAAACTAAAACTCACTTAGTCAGGAAGTGGACCTCGTCACACCTATTAAGATTTTCGAGCCATTATCCTTTATAACCCCTGTACATCCAAGCTTGCAGCACCTGGTGTTAGCTTTTGAGAAACCTATATCGGCTTCGTATACATTATTGCATTTTTTCTTCTTTTTCATTTTCTTCTTCTTCTTATCTTCTTCTTCATTTTCTTCTTTTTATCCTTTTCTTAATTTTCTCCTCTTCTTCTTCTTTTGTCTTTGTGGCCTTTTCAACTTGTTCGGAGTACTACGATTAAATAAGTTAACGTATTTGTGCATAAATTGAATCCTTGAGTTTTTTTTTTTTAATCTGTGTGAATAAACTTGATTTATACAGGATTTTCCAGAATACATCAAAATTATTACAAAATGACTTGACCTAGAATATTACGCCTGTAAGTATATATAAATATTTATTTGTCAGGTTTTCTGTAGTAGCTTTTGAGAAAACCTATATCGGCTTCATATACATTATTGCATTTTTTCTTCTTCATTTTCTTCTTCTTCTTATCTTCTTCTTCATTTTCTTCTTCTTCTTAATTTTCTTCTTCTTCTTCTCCTTCTTCTTCTTCTTCTTCTTCTACTACTACTACTACTACTACTACTACTACTACTATTACTACTACTACTCTTACTACTACTACTACTATCTCGCGATGTTCCGCCATCCATTTACCCAGCATTATTAGGTATTTTACACATTTTCCTTCTGTTCTTTTTCTCTTCAATATGTCTTGTGAGTTTCAAATTTTCCAACCCTTCTTTCTTCATTATGCTTTTTTACAAATATCAATTTCCTTCTGGTTCTAAGTATAAGCATATTTTTTGTTTCTGTTTTCCTTACAAATTCCTCGATGTATACATATTATGTCCATTATATTCTCAGCATCCTTCTGTAGAATCACATCTTTGTTATTTCTCTGTTTTTAAATCTGTGTGGATAAATTTATACAGGATTTTCCAGAATACATCAAAATTATTACAAAATGACTTGACCTAGAATATTACGCCTGTAAGTATATATAAATATTTATTTTTCAGGTTTTCACATGTTTGGTCATGCTTGAAAAAAATATGATCATATCAAGGGTAATGTAGTTTCAGAATATATATATGATTAGTTTGATCTATCTCAAAAACTCTAGGACGAGGTTGATAACAAACAGACATACGGAGGCTATTAATTTATATATATAAACTGAAATTCACTTAGTCTGACAAAAGACATATTTGAAATGATGATTTCTTCATTTATTTTTTACGAGTTATCAAACATTTGCAGGTTATTTAAATCTTGAAAATAATTTTTGAATATTTTTTTTTATTTTAATAATGTTTTAGTGATACAATTCTTGCTAATTAACCCATTACTGCAGGAGAAATGGTGGATTTTCCCGTAAGTAAATATAACGAAACTATCAGGAAATGGACCTCGTCACTCCGATTAAGAATTTCGAGCCATTATCCTTTATAACCCCGGTATATCCCAGCTTGCAGCACCTGGTGTTACCAAGCGGTCACCCATCTAGCTACTGGGAAGACACGTCATTGCTTAACGGAAACCGGTGTTTCAACGTGATATGGCCGTTAGCCTGAAATAAGAATGTTGTACCAGTCAAGTTTGGTGAAGTGTATAAGTTTGAAAATGCAAGAGTGTCTGCATTAAAAGTGAACATTATGAATTTCTCCCAGGGAAACTTGTTCTCTTGAATCAGTAACGAATACGAACGAAACGATCCGGACTTTGTAGTGTTGTGTTATGCCGTCTCAAGTTTTCCTAATACAAGACTCGAGGGCCAGTCAAGTTAGTGTGTTTTTATTAAAACGGTAATGTAGAATAAGATGGGGGATATGAACAAAAGAGGAGGTGGTAGGAAGTGAAGCTTATGAGGATTAGGAAACCGGATTATATCTGATAAGTGAAATGTTTTTAAATCCTAAATAGGCTTTCAAATTCTGCTCCAATAGATATATTAAATGACAGAGGACGTGCTTCGTAATTTCTTTTCTTATTCTTTATTTTTGAGGGAGGTCTAGTGGAGTTCTTTTCTTGTTGGAAGGGCGTGAAAGAGAGAGAGAGAGAGAGAGCAAGAGAGAGAGCGTGAGAAAGACAGACGGAGAGAAAGAAAATGAGATATGAATTAAACAAGTCGGCAATCTACAAGGTGATATACTTAAATTGTCGTCTAAATTACGCAAAAATGAAAATAACACTGGCATCTCCTTTTATCATACATATTTACCAATACTCAATAGAAAATTTATTTTATAAAATCGCCATTGTCTTCAACCATGGCGTGCAGACGACTTTGGAATCTCCTGGAACTCTTCTGGTCTGACTCCTTGGTTTAAGATGGTGAACACTATCAAAATCCTTGCCTTCAGTTCATCTTTGGTGTTACAAGGAGATTTCGTGGTCTCTCGCTCAGTTGCGCCTCGCACATACTAATTAAAAGAGTTACAGTTTAGA
>OZ038515.1:3911361-3913861 GCA_964036315.1 Acanthosepion esculentum | reverse complement strand
AAGGTCAATATAACAATTAAGATTGGTCCGAGGAAAGGGCGAGGAAATATATCTGTATTCTTATCTTTTAATGTCTCCTGTGTGTTCTTAGATCTATTGCCATTTTTTTTGTATTGTGTGTGTTCCTATCAACATGTGTATATTTCTTATTGTAAGCAAATATGTGGATGTAGATCCGACGGTATGATGAAAGTTATGGAAAAGACAAAACAAAATTCGAATATGCAAGTTTACTGTTTTAATGTTGTCTTACTGTCGACGTCAGACGTTTCGGTCTAGTAGACCATCTTCAGGACATGGTTATTAGAAACATACTTAGGATTAGACGATATTTAAGTCAACATGAAGAGACTAGTCTTGTGTCTATCGTCTCTTCATGTTGACTTAAATATTGTCTAATCCTAAGTATGTTTCTAATATCCATGTCCTGAAGATGGTCCAATAAGTGCGCATATACACATCTATGTGTATGTATACGCGTATTCCCTCACCATACACACATACTGTTTATTATAAGGAATTAGTATATACGCATGCACAGATATATACATACACATATAAATACATACACCCACATCCATTTCCTATATTGTGTAGGGTATACACGCGTGCCTGTGAGTAGTCTATTGTTTTTGAAAATATGCGTATACATATTCGTGCTCCACAGATACTCGCGTGTGAGTGTGTGCGCATGCATGTAAGTGGTTCTACCATTTGGCCATTATGCGTGCATGCATCAAATATATATATATGATTTCTTGTGCATTTGAGTGCATAAATCACATTTTTGGAGTTGCAGTTTAAATTTTTATTTATTATGAATGTCGTTTTGTTGTTTTCAAAAGTGTAGGAGTTTCCTTCTATAATGATGTCACAAACCACACATCTTTTTTGTTGCATTTCGTCACTCCCTGTATTGTGTGTTGGTTAAATTTGAATGAGGTTAATATGTGGTTCAGGTTTTTAGATTGGCATTTGCTTTTAATTATTTTGGTTGTTTTTAGTATATTTTTCATTTTTCTTGCTAAGTAAGTTTTAATTTTTTTGTAATTTCTGTAGATACGCTGGACTCTCCCGTTTGTTTTATCGACGTATGAGAGTGAAGCAACTCAATTCCTAGGAACTGATAGCCAAACACCGAATACAGAATCCTGGTTCACTACGTGCTATAAGGTCCCCAAACAACATATCGCAGATTTTGAATTCAGAGTTCTCCTAAATGTAATGGATTCGACTGGAATTCGAACTCAGCTCCTTAATCCGTGACCCTATTCCATTACTCCACCATGCATGCATGGTATGCATACATACATATATATATATATATATATATATATATATATATATATATATATATATATATATATATATATATATATATATATATGTATATATATATATATATATATATGTATATATATATATATATATATATATATATATATATATATATATATATATATATATATTTCGATTTTCTTTCAAGATCCCCTTCAGGTGGTGCAAACTATATGTTATTCATTGTATAAGTATTTAGATTAAAATAACACATTTAGATTACCGATACTGGAAGCAATTTATATTAAAAAATTAAAGCCGGCACTGAACAGAATCAACTATGAATACTGCAGTAATGTTCCTAAATGCCTGTAAAGGAACAGTTTTTCATGCTTTAATGCGCGCGTGACCATGACATTATAACATAGAGAGAAAAAAAACTCCATAATGGATAATCTTTTCACGTTCTAAAGAATGCTAGGCACATTGTCAAACGTTTTGCATTTAAAAGCATAATTATAAAATTACGGTAATGGATAACAACGCTCATCTTTGTATAAATACTTATAATAGTGAAAAACATATAGTTTTGTAACACTTGCATACCTGAAGATGATCTTGGAAGAGGATGGAATCTACTTGGGGAATGAAAGTAAAAGAGATTTAAACAGCTACTTCACATTTCTCTCAACCTTTAATATCAATACACGGAAGGTTATTGGTCAGTATGAACAGAATTTATTAAAAATTAGCAGACATAATGTCTGCCATTTATTCACTCAGCTATATATATATATATGTATATATATGTAAATATATATATATATATATATATATATATATATATATATATATATATATATATATATATACGCAAGCAGACAACAAATCCTATTAACCTCTAAAATAGAAAAAATAACTTCAGCATTTAAGCACTAGTTTATTAATGAGGCACAGACATTATGCACAGTGTGCATGTACCTGCGTACACGCATTTATCTGTATATCTGTGGGAGTACGTATAGCTATATGCCTGTGTGCATAGATGTCCATGTGTGGCTATACATAAGCATAAATAGATACAAAATTATGCACATAAATTCAAGCAATAATAAATAAAAATTTAATTATAAATTTACCTCCTACAAGTAATACTTATATCACCAATCCAAATAAAAAAAACAGATAATCGACTAGTGTATATGTGTATCTGCGCATATAT
>OZ038515.1:3881361-3906361 GCA_964036315.1 Acanthosepion esculentum | reverse complement strand
CCGTTTGATTCGGTGTGCTTTACAACTAGGCCACGAAGAACATCGTAAACATCTCCCCTCTTTTGTGTTTTGAAGTGGATATGTATGTCTGAAAAGACATATTCACGAATATGAATGCGTCAAAAGACATACGAATATGTCTTAAAAGGCATATTCATTACTAAGATTCCTCGAGTGATCAGGCCGATAGACGTGATGTTTTTTTGTTTTTTTTTTATCCTGCGACCCGTAGTAGAAGTGGTGTTTCTTGGGCAAGACAGTCTGACGGAGCCCAACTCTCTCCAGTTGGCTTTTGAATTCAGATTTATTTCCTTGTAGACCGGTTGCCATCCAAGGCTATAGAACCCAGTCTGTCCTGCAGAGGAGAGATCAAGATGCTTCACACTTTTCCCAATGGCATTAGCACGTGAGTGAATGTCAGTCTGAATAGCAATTCGAGCCGCTATCCATTATTCCACATTGCCGCCAAGAGACACTGTTAAACAAATAACAATAGGACGTCTATTTCAAATGCGATATGTTCGTTGTAACAAAAATTTGATAGTAATATTCTTTTATGTAAGTCCTTCACGTTCGCTTTTTCTTCGCACTTTTATTCTGGTGAATGTTAGGCCAAACTGTATCTTCAGTTATATATAGGGATCTGTTGGTAGATATGAGCTTATGTTTGATATATTTGTTTTTGTTTTCATATTGCTGTTCTGTGTTTGATGATGAAAACACTAGGTTCATTCAAGTTTGTTTTTTTTCTGGTTACGACTTTTTTCAAAATGGCATATATCGTTGATATAACGATAACTTCTCACCTGCGATGAGTAATAAGTTTTTAGTTCTCTTTTTTCAGAGAAGGTTCCTGTGCAAGTGTCACCAAAGCTATCCCTGAAAACGTCATGAATATAGTTTACGTTTGATAATGAAGGTTTCAGGTTAGCAATGTAACGTCTGGGTGCTATACTTTTCCCCCCATCTCTTTCTCCCTCTATCCATATATATATATATATATATATATATATATATATATATATATATATATATATATATATATATATAAAATGAAATGAAGTGGTTATAATGGTTCCAACGAGAGAAAAGTGTGTATATTAAAAAGAAGAGAGGTACCGCAAACTTTTTTTGGTTGTAATGTGGGTTTTTTAAAAAAATATTATTCTTTATTTTTCATAGTTTTACAACACGTGTTTCTGGTCTTACGACCGTCTTCAGGTAAAGGGTGGAGATTTCCACATATTATTAAAAATAATTATTAAAAATAATTAATTTTTTTCCTTTATGTTTTTCAATGTTACATCTTCTCTATATGAGACATTCTCTGTTTTTGTGTTGGTCATTCCAATGTCTTTCTTTAAATGGTAGTGAAGAGTTCTGAGCGAAGGGTCATAAAACAATTAAGGTTGGTTTGAGAAGTGATGAATCGGGTTGTCTTATCTTTTAATGTTTTAATAACCCCTGTGTGTTCTTAGATCCCTCAGATCTATTTCCGTTTTCGTGTGTTCCTGTCAGCATGCGTGTATATATGTGTGTGTACATTCCCCATGAATACATACACTGTTTCACTACGAAGAATTAGTAAACACACTTGTACACATACACACACACACATAAACATACACACATACACATGCACACACGTACATTGTCCCACCATAAGGAATCTGTACAAACGCACACACACTCATACACAAACACACACATATGTATATATATATACATATATATACATATATATATATATATATATGTATATATATATATATATATATATTTATATTTATATATATATATATATATATATATATATGTATATATATATATATATATATATATACATACATATATATATATGAATAAATATAGTTTTAAAGTGTACTATACTTATGGGATAAAGCGGCCTGAAGATTGCGTCTAGCATGAAACAGCCTGTCGCCTCTGAGTGTTGACGTCAGTGTTCACGCTTTTATATATATATATATATATATATATATATATATATATATATATATGTATATATATATATATATATATATATATATATATATATATATATATATATATATATATATATATATATATATGTATAAAAAGAGGAGGTTATAGCTGTTCCAACGATACAAAAGTGTATATTTTAAATTGAAGGGAATAGCTGAAAACGTTTTTTGTTATGAGGTAGATTTTTTAAATAAATGTTGTATTTTATGTTCCATATTTTTGCTACATACGTTCCAGTCTCTCGACCTTCAACATTATTTTCGTAGATACAGTTCATTTAAGTAAATACTCTATTTTAATTAAGTAATATTAATAATCGAACCAGTGTCCTATAGGGAACCGTCATTTGATTTTACGGGCTATACCACTTAGCTACATAGAAGTGTCTGGTTTACAAGATCCAAATCAATGTTTTTAAATAACAAATCTTTGACAATGTTTGCCGAATGATCATATCTGCTCAAGACACAGGTTTTATTCCTGTTGGTGAACACATCTTTTCTACGAAATTTGTCAAACATTCAAGCCGGTAGATGTAATTAATACTGTTTAATGAAAACAGAGAGCATTTACTTAAATAACATGTATCTATCAAAAATAACGTATAAACAGAATATATATTAAAAGAATTGCCGAACTTAATCCATTTCATTATATATATATATATATATATATATATATATATATATATATATATATATATATATATATATACAGACATGACAGAATTTAATAGACTCTCACAGAAACCGTTTATTTTATTAAACAAGTAATTTATACAAATTATAAATGGTCATAAATTTAATAACTAATACTTGGTTGACATCCCTTTTGCTTTTTTTAATGCAAGGACCCTTCTAGGCATGCTAGCGATGAGTTCACGAATATCATCTTGAGGGATTTCTTGCCATGTTTCACGCAATAATCCTAAATGTTCGGGCTTAGAGGATGGCTTCCATTTCTTTTTGCGGAGTTTTCGATCTAATATGCCCCAAAGGTGTTCAATAGGGTTAATATCTGGGGACTGACTTGGCCATGGAAGTTTATTGATCCCATTTTGTCTCAACCAATGTTGCGTTGCTTGAGCAGTCTGATATGGAGCTCTCTCTTACATAAATAGGGAGTCAACTTTGGTCGTTCTAATACTTGAGAATATTGGAAGGAGCCCTTTCTTTAATATAGAAACATATTTGGTTGAATTAATGTTTCCTTCACACTCCACAAGCTCTGAGCGACCATCACTCCACATTTCACCCCATACCATTACTAAAAAGCCCCCGTGTTTCACCGTTGGCTGCAGTCTTTTTAAATCAAACTCTTGACTACAGAGTCTCCATACCCATACTCTTCCACTGTCGGAAAATAATGCGAATCTTGACTCATCAGAGAAAATGACAGTGGTCTAAAAGGTCACAAGTCTCTCCACCATCTCATAAGCCCAATCCTTTCTGCGTTTGATATTGGCTGGATGGAGAAGTGGTTTCCTTCTCGCAGCTCTGCCATAGTAGCCCAGCTTGTGAAGATACCTGACAGCTGTTCTGGGACTGACATCAACTTGTGTTGGTATGTCAGAGGCCTTGCAACGTTGATCCTGTTCAACATTTCTTTCGACAAGACGCATGGTTCTTTCAGAGGGCCCAGGGCGGCCTGGATGAGGTTTTGTGCACTTCGTGTCATCTCTGGTGAATTGTACGTTCACTCTATTAACAGTAGAAAGGGGTATTGAAAGATTTTCAGATATTTTTCTTTGCCTAAGACCACCTTCATGTTTGCCGACGATACGTCTTCGCTGAAATTCGGATAGGTCTGATGCTCCTTTGGTTCGTGGTATGTTCCAGTGTTGTTATCTGCAATTTTAATCAAATAATCTAAGTTAATTCATCTTGGTTATTAAAAAAAATCAGAAAGAAAAATTTATCTTGGTGTCTATTCAATTCTGTCATGTCTGTATATATATATATATATATATATATATATATATATATATATATATATTTCATTAAAAACGACTGACAAGGTGCTTTTATTTAGTTTTTTATATAATTTCTCGTGCGATCTAATAAAGTTTTTCTTTTCAGAGGATAAATTATATAAAAATTGTCCGAATGTTCTTATTTTTCCGAGCGCTTTCGGCTATACATTTAGCCATTATCAAGGATTATATTTCAACTGTTAGAATTAGAAATAGTTTGTTATGTGTATGTTTTATAAAGTGATTCATTTTTTTGTTTCAAAACACGGTCAAGATATTATGTCCGTGTTCAAAGTTAATATTATTAAGTGTTGGTTTGTTTATTTTTATAAGTAAGGCTTCCATTATTTTTAGCCTTTTTTTCCAAGTGGATGATGCTATTATATTAGTGTTGTCGACAAGTATATTCCGAATAGTGTCTATTTCTAATTCTAACAGTTGAAATATAATCCTTGATAATGGCTAAATGTATAGCCGAAAGCGGATTGCTGCCTAAATACACAAATATATATATATATATATATATATATATAATATATATATATATATATATATATATATATATATATATATATGTATGTATGTATGTATGTATATATAAATATATATATATATATATGTATGTATGTAAATATATATTAGTGAATATACATAATACCCCACGTCGATAACACCAATCTGCGTTTCATCCGAGTTGTTATTTCGACGTGGGATATTATGTATATTTCTAATATATACTAAACAGCTCTTTTATATAACATTTAACACTGTTTTAATAATACCTGAGAAAACACATAAGTACGTGTAAGTATATATATATATATATATATATATGTGTGTGTGTGTGTGTGTATCTTTTTATCTTACCCATATATATATATATATATATACATATATATATATATATATATATATATAAATTAAAGAAATAAATAGACACCTAATTGATCATGAGAAAATTAAATAGTAAATAATAATTACATTAATAAAAGAGTAAATATATAAATCAATAAATTAATTAATTTGAAGAAAAAACATTTTTAAGGTCCCATTGTTATAATTTATTTCACCAAAGATTTTATTTTTCTCTGGATCTTGAGAATCCACTCTCAAGGGTGAAAAAATGAATTTAAAATTTACACTTATCATGGAGAGCATTAAGCTTATACAAGGTAACATATAGGGTGGTGAGGGATAGTGTGAGAGACATGGTCGAAATTAGAGAGGGAAGAGAGAGTTTTTAAATTTAATTTTATTAAAATACTTAATATTGTGGAAGAGATGCATAAGAATCAGACATTGACCTCTTTAATTGGTCAATAAATATACAGAAACAAAGAGAAGAAAAATTCAACAGCAAAAACATTTACTTTCTTTTATTTATTTAACTTAAAACTACATCACTTATATTCCTCCATAGTTAACCTTCATTTCACATCGTTTATGAGCCTAAATAAAAAAATGAAAAACCTTCTTCAGAATCATACATAATTATAATTCTACTATTCCTCAATGCATAAAATAAATTACAAAGATTATGACTGCATATTTTTATCATAATCCTTTCATATCCATGAATATTTTTTCCGTTTATTACAACTAAATAAGACAAAAATGCATTTTAAAAGTGAGAATTTCTTGGGAGACAAAAGAGATTTTCACTGTTACAGTGCATTTCTTGTCTTATTTAATTGTAATACATGGCAAATATTCGAGAATATGAACGGATTATGATAAAAATAAGCAGACATAATGTTTGTAATTTATTCAATCAGACACACACACACATATATATATACATATACATATACATATACATATATATATATATATATATATATATATATATATATATATATATATACATACATATATACATACATATATATATATATATATATATATATATATATATATATATATATATATGTCTGATTGTTTAAATTACAAACACAATCGCTTGAATTACTAAAAGAACGAACATATATCACTTTCCCTTACCGCCTCGTGGTGTCAACCTCTTTTTCGTGTAGTGGTTCCAAAAGCAGTGAATCAAAAATGTTCCAGAGGGTCACGTGTTTGTTTAGAAAAATATGTATCAATAGTTATTATATAATTTTAAAAAAAATATACCAATATATTCACCCCAGACGTTTGTACTACAAGAAGTTAGGAAACACAATTTGATTTTACTTATTTTTTTTTATTTTCTTACTTTGTTTGTTTTTTTGTTTGTTTCTTTCTTTTCCTATTTTGTTGGTTTGTTTCTGTCCCTTTCTTTTCTTTTCTTTTCTCGGCTCGTTTGATGGTTTGTTTGTTTCTTTCTTTCTTTCTTTTCTTATTTTATTTGATTGTTTCGTTCCTTTCTATTCATTTCTCGACTCGTTTGTTTGTTTGTCTCTTTCTTTCTTTCTTTTCTTATTTTGTTTGTTTTTACTTTCCTGTCTATTCTCGGCTCGTTTGTTTGTTTCTTTCTTTCTTTCTTTCTTTTCTTATTTTGTTTGTTTGTTTTTTTCCTTTCTTTTCATTTCTCGGCTCGTTTGTTTGTTTCTTTCATTGTTCGTTTCTGTTCTTATTTTGTTTCTTTCTTTCTTTCCTTTCTTTTCTTTTCTGGGCTTGTTTGATAGTTTGTTTGTTTGTTTGTTTCTTTTCTTATTTTGTTTGTTTTATTCTTTCTTTTGTTTTCATTTCTCGGCACGCTTGTTTGTTTGTTTTTTGCTTCTTTCTTGTCTTATTTTGTTTGTTTCTTTCTTTTCTTATTTTGTTTGTTTGTTTCTTTCCTTTCTTTTCATTTCTGGGCTCGTTTGTTTGTATTTTTTTTCTTATTTTGTTTGTTTGATTGTTTCTTTCCTTTCTTTTCTCCGCTCGTTTGTTTGTTTTTTTCTGTCATTTCCTATTTTGTTTGTTTGTTTCTTTCCTTTGTTTTCTTTTCTCGACTCGTTTGTTTGTTGCTTTGTTTCTTTTCTTATTTTGTTGGTTTCTTTTCTTATTTTGTTTGTTTCTTTCTTTCCTTGCTTTGCTTTTCTCGTATCGCTTGTTTGTTTGTTTCTTTCTTTTCTTATTTTGTTTGTTTTTTTCTTTCCTTTCTTTTCTTTTCTCGGCTCTAACCATGATTTGTGAATTTTTGGAGCTTAATATTGTCTTTTTTTCTTCCTTTAACCTATGCTCTTTCTTTTTTTTCTTTCTTTCTAAATAAACTGAAAAGTCCAATTCTTGTCCTTTCCTTAAAGGCTGATGCATTATTCTTTCTTTCTTTCTTTCTTTCTTTCTTTCTTTCTTTCTTTCTTTGTAAATAAACTAAAATTTTCATTTATTTTCCTTTCCTTAAGCAATGATGCATTTTTCTTTCTTTTCTTTTCTTTTCCTGGCTCGTTTATTTGTTTATTCCATTGTCTGTTTGATTTTATTGCCGTGTCTATACAAATAAATCGACCGCTCTTATCCCCTCTACACACGTAAACATGTTACATTCTCACTATCGGACAAGCAGTGCACACGGACAGGTCGATAACACGTGCAGCAGCGAGCATTTCACCTCTTTTCTTCTTCCAGGACATAATAGTTTAACCTCAAATACTTCTTGTATTTTTCCAAATAAATTATCTTGAAACACATTACAGACATTTATAAAAACATACAAAAACGTACATTTTACTTATTCTTTATCTTATCCTTTTGTCAGATTCTGATCTATATTAGATCAATACCTGACCACTAAATAACAACTTTAAAACTCGGTATTACTCTCAATTCTCCAACACCACATAATAACAAATACTCTTTTTTCCCACGTCTTGCTGTTTCTAATTTTTTTAAGAATTTTTGTATATGAAATGTTAGGGGCGTTATAATTATTTACATAGCGTTTATAAAACCATACAGTTTTTTCTTTCTAACATTTTACTTAAAATTATTTTGGCTTCAAATATTTTCTTTTTATGAACTTTTATATTTTTGTTCTTTCTTTCTTTTATTCCTTCTTTCTTTAACTAACTTAAAGTATTTTAAACATTAATATTATTTTTCTCTCTCCAACATATGAGTTTTCTTTCTTTCTTTCTTTCTTTCTTTCTTTCTTCTATCACTTATTTCTTTCTTTAATTAAATTAAAGTGCGTATTTTCTACTACTTAATATTATTTTTGTGTTTTTACCCTGTAATTATTGAAATTTTTCTTTATTTCTCGCTAACCAGATACTCTCACTCTTTGCTTTTTATCTGTTGATTAATCTTTAGTTAGTGTGCCAGTTATCCTTTAGTAGTGAGTTCAGTTCTCACCTATATTTGTAATAATCTTTTTATGAGAAAATATTTCTAAAAAAATAACATCTAACGATTTTTTGTAATCATTCTTCATTTTTCTTGGCGCTACTGTTGTTCATCTAATTACATTCATTTCTTTCTATTTTTATTTCTTTTTCACGTTCTTATTAATTCTTTTTCTTTTTCTTTTTTTTGGTATTGATTATTCCCGCTTTTCTTTCTCTTGTTTAATCTACCTTCGTTTTAGCATTGCTAGGTATCGAATCATAGGCACACATTATCTCTCTTTCCCCCTCTCGCTTGGACTTTTAATAGAACGTCTCGTTCGCAAGAAATATATGTCATATTAATGTTTTCTAGTAATTATTTCTCTGGACGCGCCAGTATTTTTCATTATAAGACACGGTGTCTCGTGTGATAGAAAGATGAAAAGAAATGAGAATGTGATGGCGAACGGGCGAAGAAACTATACAAAATACAATTAGTTATTTTGCAAGTGTTCATCATCTTGACTGCTCAGTCAGACAGCCTGTTGGTGTGAAGGCAACAATCTCACATGTATTATTCAGCTGTGCTGGTTAGTAGAATCCAGACATATATAATCTAAATTGCACTGGTTGTTTTGCTTCTTTTCTGTAACATGTTCCTTCCCCCAGGCTCATATGCTTCGTAGAGCCAGAGCAGTCCGAAAATGGAATACACTTCCACCATATATGAATAACAGCTGCTCAGTCCTCACTTGTCCGTCTTGATTTTGATAAATCTGATGAATGATTTTCAACCGTACAACACTTGCCACAACCTTATATGCTCTTCAGAGCCAGATCTGGCCGAAGATGGAATAATGCTGGTATAACTGAGCTGGAACTACCGAGGCCTCACTTCCCCCTCCCGATAGAATCCTAAAGAATCGTAGCAGCATTGGAGGTGATCAATCGTGTTCTACCTTACAGCACATTTCCCACAGATAGAACATTATAACCCCTCTCTTCCCGTAAACGTCACCTCGACCTCGTTGGTCTAGTCTCGGATTCTGTCGACGTGCAGCCGCTCAGGTCAAATGCCTCTCCTTCCGTTATCTCAATCCACACACGGCTATTGGATAAGGAGAGTTATACAGCTTCCAAACTGTTTTAGGGATTGGTGCCAGTATAAGTCGCCAAACGTCCAGTCTTGGTTCTACAAGTGTTACGATTCTTACTAACGAAGAAAGTTCCTTTTCTTCTTTTAGCCATTAAACCGTAGTAAACTTCTTGTTGACTTCTGGGTTGGCTGGAAATAAAGTCACGCTCTCACCGAATAATGCCAGTTTTGGCTAAATATAGACAATTTAATGAAAGTGAATAAATAATTTTGAATCGAATATATTTGCTATCTATTAACACAAAAAGTATTAGAAGTTGGCAACTTGTGATCTCGATCGATGTGTTCAGCATATGCTCGTTAGTTTGAGGCTTTCATATGGATTCCATGCCTAACCGTCTCATAAACATTTACATTCTCATCTGAATCCAACCGCTTTGTAAGATCAGTGGTTAAAAAAGGATTTGAGAGAGTGACGCTTGTGTATCTTGGTGAAACCACATTTCGTCGAATGTTGTGGATTGGCGCCAGGGAATCAGAAAGAACTCTGCCCCAAAACATAAACTACATCTTTAGTGGACTTTCAGCAACAGCAGTAACGATTAAAATGGATATGACATGTGACTTGAAGAGAAAATAATGGCATACTCAAGATTTTGACTTTCCACACAACTTGAAACAAACGGTTAGGAAGGAAATCCCCATCGATACTAAGAAGAGTGATAGTGTAGCTACTGTACCTCAGAAAAATATATTGCTGAAGAAAATTTTTCAACAGAAATATTTTATGAATCTTGATCTAAATTAGTACTGGTTGTATAGTCAATTAATACCAAACGTTACCTTATTATGAAACGGCTAATAAAGGGTGTTTCATTAAGGCGGATTATATATAAGGGTGTTTCATTAAGACGGATCAAAATCAGTTATTGGTGATAATTTCTTTCTTTATTGGATCATGTGATTTAAGTCATGTCAATTATGTGTGAAAAATAATATCGTCCAAATGTCCGCCAATTCTGAAGGAAAAAGAAATATCATAGACGCTTAAACGTAATTCACATTTCAAATCAGTCCAAGTTATGGTAACACCGTTTATAACCATTATAGATTAGAAAGGCAACCCATCAACATTAAAAAAATGAAATAATTCCTGAAAAATTGTTTAAAGAGAAATATTCTATTTTGATTAAATTAAAACTGGATTCTCAGTCAATGAAGACCGGAAGTGTCCATATTAGGAAACGGTTACTATTATCATTAAGTTTAGAAATGGAACCTCAAGAAAAGTGGAAAGAGAAATAACAGCTTCAGAGAAATACATTCCTGAAAAATTGTTTTAAGATATAAACTTTCACCGAAAAGTCAATGAATTCTGTATGTTTCCTTATAAGGAAACGGCTAATATTACCATTATCCTTTTAGTCCTTCAGAGATAGTTTAATTTCAGTAGTTGCTTAATTCCGAGTTCTCTAATTTGTAGCTCCTATCACGGCCAGTCCGTTCCGTGAGCAGGTATACATTATGTCTTCTAAAAAATTCTGTAATAATTCCTTGTTAATCACATGTTTCATCCATGGTATTCTCAGCATTTTCTTACAGAAACACAACTCTATCTACTCACGTTTACTTTTCATCTGTGATTTCTGCACGCATTTATTTATTCCTAACTATGTGTTCATTTTTTTTTAGCTTTAGGAAAGCATCTTTATCTATTTTCTTTGAGCCTTCGCAATTCTGTTTCACATTTTCCATCGTCTGTTATAAATCTTGCCAGATAGATATACCTACTTGATTCTGTCGTATCCAACTCATAGCTAAAAGCCAGTTAAATTGCACGTAACTTGATGACTGTTTTATAATAAGCATGGTTTCAAATTACTTCCACCGATTTCAATAATCGTAGATTTAGCTGTATATGCAAGTTGTCGAGTCGGCATTTATATATATATATATATATATATATATATATATATATATATGTGTGTGTGTGTGTGTGTGTGTGTGTGCGTGCGTGTGTGTGTGTGTGTGTGTGTGTACTGATTACTAATATCACTTATAAAATCCTTGACATTGCATTGTAGTATATTGCAATCTCTTCTGTAATATAATATGTGGTGAGTTTCGTAAGTCAAGAACTGTTTGAAGAAAATTTGAATTTCGGTGCAAGAATTAATTTAAGTATGTATTTATTTATTTTTTCAATTACATTATACTTAGGACATTATCTTTCTCTCCCTGGACAATTTTTATATACTAGTAAACTACTCGTCCTCCGAACAGCGAAAACTTATAATTGAAGTTAACTTACCTCTCTAAAATTTCAGGATAAAATATTATTTCAAAAATACATCTATTAATCTTGTTTTTATCATCGTATTATAAATATGATTGTTCCTCTCTTAATTAGCACGACATTTACGCCGTGTCCTTAACTGATAAATAAAATGGACTATTCCATTTTGATCGCCCTGAAAGGCGGGAAAAGTCTTATCAGAGAAACTACTTGGTTTCAGCGAGAAAATGAATGAAGAAACGAAAGAAAGGAAAATAGAAGTGGTTAACGCCCGCAAATATCTCATAAGCAAAGCACTGTTACGTTTTGATCACATTGAAAGACGGCAAATATATGTCAGTGAAGCTACGTCGTTTCAGTGAGAAAGAAAAAAACAAGGGAAGATAAAAGTGTTTAACCTCTCCTGGCAATACGGCATAAATAATTCTGATTGCGTCGAATGACAAAAAAATGCATATTAGATGAGCTACTTGGTTTCAATGGAAAGACAGAAAATATATATCAAAGACGCTAATTGCTTTCACTCAGAAAATAAATGGATGAAATAAATATAGAAATAAAGAAATGTTTTACGTCTCCTGCCAATAGCTCACATACAATGGACTATTCCGTCTTGATAGCAGGGAAAAAGACAATATAAGATACACTCAATAAGAAAAAAGAAATGAAAAAAAATCCTAGACTGGAGATTCATAGAGCCGAGCATGAAATAAATATTTGAATTTTATTCCTCTGTTTATAATAATAATAATAATAATAATAATAATAATAATAATAATAATAATAATACTAATACAACCGCAAGGATCTCCAAAACCAAAAACTGCAGGAATAGACAGAATAGCCCCTTTTTTTAATAAAAAAAAAAAGATAACTAGAACCAAGACATCGCATAAAATCATTAACCCAGGAAAATGACCCAAATAACTCTGGTGCAGAATAACATACTTACTCAAGAAAACAGAAGAGATACAGAACCCGTAGAACTATAGGCCCATCACCTGCCTACCGATAATGTGCAAGATGCTCATTTCTGTCTTAGCTGAAAGACATATAACTTTCTGGAGAGAAACAATTCAATACCAGCAGAACAGAAGGATAGTAAAAGAGTAAGTTACGGGTGCAAGGACAAAATAATTATCAATAAAACAATATTGAAAGAGGGGAAACAAGAAAAAGAAAATTAGCGATAACATGGATCGAATAAAGAAAGTCGTTCGACAGTGTAACACACACATGGATAGCGAAGAGCCTAAAGATATACAGCGTATGACCCACAACGGTAAAATTCCTAACGGAGGGGATGAAAAACTAGAAGACTACACTAAACCTAAACCATACAAACAGGTCTTTAACATCGAGATCAATCAACATCAAAAGCGGGATCTTCCAACAAGATTCATTATCAATACTACTCTTCTGCCTTGCATTAGAGCCACTCAGTTACCTAGCGAACAACAATAGCCATGGATACAAGGCACTGAATTGAAAACTGATGTACCAGTTCTATACTGATGATTTCAAAACGTTTGCCAAGGATGACAACCAGCAGAAAAACTTACTGACCATCTTCGACCAAAGCCACCTTCAAAGGCGGTAAAAAGAGGAAAACTACAGATTTAGACGTTAATATCAAACACAAGATTAAGGAACTAGACCAAGATAGTACATACAAATACTTAGGAACTAATGAACGATACAAATACAGCATTCAATTCTTAAGAAAAAGATCCGAAAGAAATATTATAGGAGAGTGTGTTTGATGCTAGAAAAGAACTTAATGTGGCCAATAATATGAAGGCTATCAACACTTTAGCTATACTCGTAGTACGATACATTATTAAATGTAAGTTGAATAATATTAAAAGATTTGACGCCAAGGCCAGAGAAATGCTTATCCAAATGAAGATTCACCACATGAAATCAGATTTATATAGGCTATACGTACCAAGAACTTTAGAAGACCGAAGACTAAACCAACTAAACTACAACAATCGGATTGGAAGAATACGACACAAAAACGAATGACCCTCTACTACAAATACAAAAACCAAATCCACTCCATCAACAAAGAAGTTGCACTCTTCAAACAAATGCTTAATATATCTCAAACCCTACAAACAACAAACGAAGCGCATATAAGCAACGCCAAACGAGTAAAACAGAAAGCCAAACAACTTGGCCAAATGAAATTTACAAAAAGCTGGGAGGACAGGGTCTTAGATGGCAAATGACCCAAAAAGAACGAAAGAAACAGATGTAGACCAACGGACAACACATCAGTGGATGAAGAGCACCGGGTTGAAAGCTTAGACAGAAGGCGTAATTATTGCAGCTGAAGACCAAAGCATCGCAACCAGATCCTATCATTGTTACAAAGTCAAGGATGGAACTAGCGCGTAACGCAGGGTCTGCGGAAAAACATGATGAAACAGTCGACAATATTATGCCATGTTGTCTGGAACTAGAAATAAAATGAATATACCTAGACATAACAAGGTAACGATGTGCGCTGAAAGATATGCAAGATGCCCAAAATCGATACCACTGAGCGATGGTATGAACACCAACCTGACTCAATTACCCAAAATAACGATGTAAATACGTTCTTGGAAATGCCAATTCAAACTGACAGGGAAATAAAAGCCAGCAGGCCTGAGAGAAAAACATTCCATGAGAATTGTCGAAAAATTGTCCAACTACAAAGACTTGGAGATCGAGATTTACAGGATGTGTGGAATGAAGACTGAAACTGTACCAATAGTAATCGGAGATCTGGGACTCGTGAGAAAAAGAATGGACAATTTTACTAGCAGAGTCCCAGGTAACATTAACATATAAGTCTCCCAGAAGATCGCCTTACTAGAACATCCCATATTCTGAGAAATGTGCTATCAATTAAATGAACATACTCGTATAAGACCTAAAGACCATAGTTTGGACCCGATTCTATAGGATACAAAACAGGAAACATAACATGCACAAATAATAATAATAATAATAATAATAATAATAATAATAATAATAATAATCTATGTAAAATATTTTTTGATCATCTTGTATCAGCTTGCACAATATTGGCACCCACTGAGTATAAAATCCGGCATGACAGAGTGGGCCAATATCTGCACTCAAAATTTGCAACTACTACGGGAAGGAAACTGAAAGAAACTGGTATGAACACCACCCAGACCCGGTTACGGAGATAGGACCTGTTACAATTCTATGGCACTTCACAATACACACTAACAGAACAATAAAACCCAACCGCCCAGACATTGTGATTAAAGACCACAAAAAAGTGCCTCCTTATTGATATGGCAGTTCCTGGAGATTGCAATGTATCTTTGAAGATATTCAAAAAGCTGTCAAAGTACAAGGATCTTGAAATCGAAATCTCAAAAATGTGGCACATGGGAACATCAACAATCCCTGTTGTAGTTGGAGCCCTAGGATTGTTTGGAAAAGATTCCAGTAGACTAGTTGAAAGCCCAGAAGATGATGATGATGATGATGATGATGATGATGATGATGAGGAGGAGAAGGAGGAGGAGAAGGAGGAGGAGAAGAAGAAGAAGAAGAAGAAGAAGAAGAAGAAGAAGAAGAAGAAGAAGAAGAAGAAGAAGAAGAAGAAGAAGAAGAAGAAGAAGAAGAAGAAATCGAAATCGAAATCGAAATCGAAATCTCAAAAATGTGGCATATGGGAACATCAACAATCCTTGTTGTAATTGGAGCCCTAGGATAGGCTGGAAATGATTCCAGTAGACTAATTGAAGGGATTCCTGGCAGCCCATGCACCAAATAAATACAATTGTTCTCACAAGTGCAGCCCTCACTTTACGAAGGCCTTTATCTATGTAATATTTTTTTTGTCAGTGGAAAGTGTCATGATGCTATTTCTAACCTGAGGTCGCTGGGCGGGACCCGGAAAGAAATATGTACACGCCAGAAATCAAAGGAAATAATAATAATAATAATAATAATAATAATAATAATAATAATAATAATTCAGCAAAATTCCTATGTTCTCCTTATTTAAATAATTCGGTAGATTTTTAAGAAAGTCTAATTATAGCAGATCATTTTGCATTGTTTAGATAATTTCAATCATTTTCCGGATCAATTATTTTGTTGTCATTTGGAATGACAGACGACAACAATACTTGTTATGAACGTTGTTGTTTTCATACGACAAAATTTTGACAAGCTATATATAAATTATATTACAAACATGATTACTTTATGAATAAAAATCTCATTAACGCAAACGTTAATTATATGTAGCAAGATTGAATAAAAATAACGCAGAATAATATTTATTAAAATATGCTTTTAACAATTGTTACACAAATTAAATATTACCGTTAATGTTGTAAGCGCCATTTGTTAGTTATATACGTATAAGTCTAGTAAACATATGTGTCTTTAACAATGCTGGCAACACCCACATTAAAAACGTCGTTGTGTCGCCATTTGCCACCGTGGGAAGGCGAGTAAATTTAATTGGCTGTCAACACTATTATATGATGTTATATCGCTGACATCAGCTATTTTCCGTCTTCTAATTATTATTTCTATGTAACGGTTGGTTTCTCCTAAGTCATGTGCGTTCGGAAATGAGATGCAACTCAATAAAAAGGTAATAAATCGAAAGATAATAGTTTTAAATTATGTCCCATCTCGGCTAAGACGGAAAGTTCTTTCAGATAGTGTCTATTTTGGTCGGATAAATTCCACGTTACTGAATCAGCTAGTTTCCCGCCCACAAGCTGACCGTTCTTTGACACAACGTAATGTCAAGTTTCTGGGTGCTTCGTCATGATCAAGAAACCCCGGCCAGTCGTTTACGATTGTCATATAGGATCCATTTCTCAATACGAGTCACTATTCTGTCAAAAAACGGGCAATTTGAATTTCCCAGACGCTGTCAAAAAGAAGTAATATCCCAATGATCTTATCGGAGTTTTTTTCTGTTTGCTTTTTTTTTTAAAACTCGAACTGCTTACTTAGCGATCGTAGTATGAAGGTCTGAGAGTTATAAAAAAAAATCATTAGTGATCAATATCCCGAAGACGGTATGGATATTTGGCGAGTCAACGTCTCGATTTAACACCTATAATTCACTAAGAATCATGGGTAGGTAGGCTTTAATATCTACTGCAAAACCCGAGCAAGTAATCACTTTTTTACTTTATAAATATAAATCCTGTGTCTTATTTTTAAAACACTGATATATAAAATAATTACACTTTATGTTTGTTTATTCAGTTTTATAGTGCTATATTCCGATGGGTCCGTTTTATCATTAATTTGTTTCTTGCAGACAGCGGTCATTAATTTAAGAGAATCTGAATCATATATAAACTCTCTTATTAATTCTGACTTACGACCAAATCATTTTGTAACAGCGTTTCCAGTACGATATCGAAGTTACGCATCGTTTTAGGCCTACACTCATTTTAGGCTGAAACAACTTTTCTTGTACGGACAAGTTAAGCAACGTTGAGCTTGATCAGTACCTAGATGTGTCACCGCTTGGATCACCAGACACTGCAAGCTATGACGTGCTGCTGGTCTAATAGATAACGGCTCGGAATTCTTGATCAGAGAGCCGAGCTACATACCATTTCAGTCCGTCATGTTCGTTACGCTAAAGGATCCATCTTTCTTCCCCAGCTATGGGTTAATTAGTAAGACTTGTACCGTTCTTTCTTTCTATGTGCCATGTCTTTTCAAACCGTAGGCGATCATGGCTCTCCACCTCCCTCTATCCCTTGCAGTGTTCAACAATTTGCTTCCATCTGCCACCTCCCCGAGACAACTTTCTGTTATCAACTATGACAGGCGTTGTTTTCCCTTGTCTCTCTTTCCCTCTATTCACCTCGTGAATTTCAGATTCTCCAGGCCCTCCTTCCTGATTATGTGCCCCAGCAACTTCAGTTGCTTTTTCCTGATGTTAAGTATAAGTCTCCTCTCTGTTTGCATCCTCTCTAAGACCTCGTCGTTGCTCACAAGCTCAGTCCATGATATCCTCAGCATCCTTCTGTTGCACCACATCTTCGTCGTCACCAGTCTCTCCTTCATCTTTGTGGAGATCGTTCAAAATTTGCCGCCGTAAAAAAGGACAGTTATCACGTAACAGCTCAGTATTCTATTCTTCGTTACCAAAGAAATCCTCTTGTCTCTCATTACTCAGCCCATCTTTTGGAACGCGCCCCTCGTCATCCCAATACGTTTACGGTTCTCAGTATAGCAGTTAACGTCCTCTGTCAAAACGCTTCCCAGATATTTAAACTTCGTTATCTGTATGACTCTAGTATTCCTCTTTTAAATTGAAAGTTACAAATGTTGGAAATGGACTCTATTCGTTCTCATTTTACATGGATAGTGTTTAAGTCTTTTTATTATATCCTTACTCTGTCCTGGACATCGAGTTCTACCTGGATCATATCCTCTTGGAATTATTTTTATACATATATCTATGTGTATATATAATTGCATATGTATGTGTATATTCACCACTAATATTGTCTATATATATATATATATATATATATATATATATATATATGAAGAAATATAGTCTTAAAGTGTGCTATATTTATGGGATAAAGTGCTCAATATCAGAGATAGAGCGTGTGTAAATATAAAAGTGGACATGGAAGTCAGCACTTAGAGGCGACAGTCTGTTTCATGCTAGAGCAATCGTCAGGCAATATATATATATATATATATATATATATATATATATATATATATATGGTAATAATCACTGCAAAACAAGTATATCATGTGGGTGTCAAATTCGCCAATCACTGTTTCCTGAAATTGTTAAGTGCCTCTTTCTAGTCTTAAGTCCAAGTCTTCTTTTTGTTCCTATATTCCTTAAAACTTCTTCGTTTCTCACATGCTAAGTCCATGATATTCGTCATGTTTAAGTCGGAACACATTTCCCTTGCCTTAAGTTTTCCGAAATGGTTAAGGATTCATTAACCTTGATAAATTCTTTAAAAAATGCAAATTTACTCAGTTCTCCAGTATGTTCTTCAATAGAGAGAAAATGAAAAGCAAATATTTGAAAATATTTTTTTCCGATAAGATAACTAAATAACTCGTAGTTATAGGTCAAATTAGAAATACTGTATTTTGTCGGACTAAATGGATTCCATAATATGCTGCCATTGTTTACGTATGTTTCGTGAGCAGATATGATAGATTGAGAAAAATCGTCGAAGCTTATCTCCCGCCAAACGTGTCTTGGATTACACATTTTCCATTTTGCCTCATCATTTTCAATTTTGTTTCAGGTACTATTATAAGTTTTACCAAAAAAAACTATTACAATTATGGTGAAACGAAACTTGGATCCTGTAACACAAACACGTAATTCAATTTGACACCTTTCACCTGCACTGTCTTCGTGCCATATGTGATATAAAATGGAATGACAGGGTCAAGAATAGTGTAATACTGATGAAATCTAAAAACACCGCAGGCATTGAAAACATTCTAGCAAAGATACAACTTACGTGAGCTGGTAATGTTGTGAGAATGGATGAGCATAGGCTTCCAAAAAGGGTGCTGTATGGAAAACTACCAAACTCTAAGCATTCTGTTGAACGCCCACTCTTACGCTACAAAGACAAATTGAAAGAGAAATTGAAACGTCTCAACTTTGATCTGAAAACCTGGGAAAACCAAGCATGAAACCGAAAGAAGTGGCGTAAAACATGTTTCATTAAGTTAAAGGGGTTTAAAGACAGTAGACTGAAGCACCGTGATCTCTTTCATCCAGCTCTGAAGCAGAGACGCCATCAAAATCCTGCTTTAACAAATTTCATCTGTCAGTGTGGCTTTGACAACCGCAGCAAGGCTGGGCTCGTATCGCACTTAAGTAAGAACAAATATGTTTTTCCCTTAGCTGATTTGCTCTACAATAGTCCCTGCTAGCATATATAAGTGTAAAACAAATGTCACGATTCAATGCTGACCCTCATTTTTCGTTCATAATAGAAGAATCTACCATATATATATATATATATATATATATATATATATATATATATATATATATATATATAAGTGTAAAACAAATGTCACGATTCAATGCTGACCCTCATTTTTCGTTCATAATAGAAGAATCTACCATATATATATATATATATATATATATATATATATATATATATATATATATATGTATATAGTGCTACATTTATATATATATATATATATATATATTAAGATATTTTTTGTTCATACGTTCTTTTTATAGATACAAATATTTAGGTAAATGCTCATTTTATAATAAACAGTGTTAACAACCTTTACTTAAATATTTGTATCTATAAAAAGAACGTATAAACATAAATAACATCTTGAAAATAATTGTCGGACTTTGTCCATTTCATAATATATCTTGGTAAATCCGTATGGATAATCCCAAAGAAGATGAAATCCTGAGAGCTCAATGTTAATTCAGAGCGAATAATTTAATTTAAAGAAAAACAGACCACTTTAAGGCTCCATTGTAATAATTTATTTCACCAGAGACTTTTATTTTTCCCTGGATCTTCAGACAACACTTTGAAAAGGTGAAATGAAAAATGAAATTAAAATTTACACATTTGACGGGCAGTATTAAGCTTATATAAGTTGACAGAGAAGGTAGTGAGGGATGGTGTGAGAGACATGGAAAAATAAAAGTCTCTGGTGAAATAAATTATTACAATGGAGCCTTAAATTGGTCTGTTTTTGTTTAAATTATATAAATATATATCTATCTATATATATCTATATATATATATATCGATCTATATATATATATATATATATATATATATATATATATATATATATATATATATATATTGTCAAGGATTCATTAAACTTGATAAATCCTTTAATAAAGCAAATTTACTCAGTTGTTCATTATGTTATTCAATATAGAGCAAATGAATAGTAAACGTTTTACTATATTTATTTCCGAAAAGTTAACTAAATAACTCATAGTTTAGGTCAAAATAAAAATACCTATATTTATTTGATTAGACTTTCAATTTAAGTTCTTTAATAAATAAAGACTAAAGTCATTTTCTGAAATAGCATACACTGTTATATAGATGAACTAAATGGTTTCCAATACGTTCAGTAATGACTAAACTATTACCTATATTCAAGAGACTTGAATTCCAGATTAATGATTAAAAATGTATTCAAACGAATGAACTGTGTGTGTCTTGAAGAGAAATGTCTGTCGTCTGATCTCATAGATTAACTCGAATGAATCATAAAGAAATTCAACGAACTACAGAAGACTTTCAACAGAAACAACTAATATTCATAGCACATGTTACTCAAGAAGACAATATAGACATATTCAAGATTTTAACTTCCATTTTGTCTCAAGCCGAAAATTAGGAAGGAAAAATCCATCAGTATTAGAAATTCCGATAACAGTGGAAATGAGAAACTTACTTTCCTGAAAATACACCCTTGTGCAAATTAATTGAAACAAAACGAATAATTCCACACTATTTACATTATTCGGATTATTTTCCTCCTCTTTGTCGTTGTACGATGCGAACCTCTTCAGGTGGTTGAAATGTCGAACTGAACACTTTATTACGCTCACTGGTGTAGGATCTTCTAGTTGCACGTGGCATGTCTAATGGCTGTTAGTTATCCGTTATCTCCTGTTTAATTCTCCTCTCTAAATATCGACAAAGATGAGGAGAATAGTAGTAAATGTAAATAGTGTACATAATACCTCATCTCAGAAATATAGACGAATAATTCCGTTATTATTTACCTTTTTTTGATGCTTGATCCACTGCACATGTTAGTACTTTGTATGTCCATTCCACGAATGTGTTCCTTACAGATTGACCACAAATTCTCGATTGGATTTAAATCAAGAGGGTTTCCGTGTCAATCTATAGTACTATGATTTGCTCACTGGTAATGCTTGCCAGTGTGTTTGTGCAGCGTTACAATTTTCGTACGCTTCCTTGGACTAACTTGCATCGCAGACAATGGCCGTATGACAACTAATCGATAGCCGAGACAATAGGGTCTGGGCGTGATGAAATTCTGATGAAATCACGGATGACGCAATATTTTTCAAGGCCAAACAAGCTTTCAACATACACCCAAAAATAGATTCATATTACTACACAATACTAGAAATGACCTAATCTGAGGAAAAATGGAAATCGATTACACCTTGTCACTCCAGTGCGTCTAAAACTGACCGTATGGTAAAAGAAAGGAAACTAAAGCAGTTGTTTCAATTAATTTGCACATGGGTGTAGATATATTTTAAGAGAAAGATTTTTATTATTTTGAACCAACAGTAACGCTGTCTCTTCCGTTCATGAATGGCAAATATTTCAATGGGAGCACTTTATAATACAACCAAATTCTCGTGTAATTGCATTTTTTCTGGTGCACTCCAACAGCAGAGTCAGTCATATGTGTATGGCGGTAAACTACATGCGGTAGCAAGGCCTCTGGTCAGAATATTGGAAATTTTTAAGAGCGTCGTACCACCTCTTAATTGCTCTGTTTTCGGATCCGCTATGACCCGGGGTGGTGGAACATGATAGTGTCCCAACTATGGGAAAACTGTGAAAGCCTAAAACAAAAAAAAGACAATATGAAAGAATAAAAATACATTCTTATAGTAAAAAATACATGCAGTATATTTTTCTATAAAAAAAAAACGAAGAATTAAGATTTATAATAAAATTAGCAAAAATACATATTTATAGTATAATTAAAAAATATATATATATAAGTTTTAAAACAAAATGACGAACAATATATTTTATGTATATATAAAGACAGGCATTTACGTTCAACATATATTTACTTGAAGCCATGAAATTGTGTACAAAATATTTAGATTTCGCCATTTAATCACCCACAGACGTTGATGTACTGCTGAACAAAATCAACCAAGCAACAACGGACGGAGTTGTCGCCTAATTGGACCAAACAAACCTAAAGAAAGCATGCACCAGTTAACCAAAAATATTTTATTTTATTATTAAATAATTTAACTGTCTGATAATTTTATTTCAGAATCAAGATGGCATTTATATGGATATTTGCAGACTTGATAAGTGCATCGATACATTTTGACTTACATTACTGTTTACAAAATGGTGGGAACCATACTCTTCATAAACTTTAACAGCTCGTCACATGGCGTGGGAGATATGTGTTATTATAAGTTAAAGTAACAATTTCACTAATCATTTTTCTCTCTCTCTCTTGTTTCCCCTCTCTCTCTCCACACACACACACACACATACAGACACACACACGCACACACATACAGGCACACACACATACACGCACACGCATCACTAGACGATACGATTAAATGTTTCCTTCAATCCTGACACAATAATGATTATTTTCGAACAATTTTCATAGCGTATTTAAAATAATGAAAAAAAAACTTAAAATTATTTTGTGTACATACACACACACACACACACACACACACACACACACACACACACACACACACACACACACACACACACACACCCTTATATATATATATATATATATATATATATATATATATATATATACACGATACGCACAAACACACACACACACACACACACACACACACACCCTTATATATATATATATATATATATATATATAAGGGTGTGTGTGTGTGTGTGTGTGTTTGTGTGTGTGTGTGTTTGTGCGTATCGTGTATTTGAGTAGCAATCTATCTTTATATTAATTTCATTAAAGGCCACTGGCAAGATACGGCGATTAAGCATTTTATTCAGTTTTCACACACACATACACCCCCATATATATATATATATATATATATATATATATATATATGAAGAAATATAGTCTTAAAGTGTGCTATATTTATGGGATAAAGTGCTCTATATCAGAGATAGAGCGTATGTAAATATAAAAGTGGTCATAGAAGTCAACACTTAGAGGCGACAGTCTGTTTCATGCTAGATGCAATCGTCAGCCAAAATAGACTACCCGCAATGCACCACTGACCCGTATATATAAAAAGCCGAGAAAAATAACAGCCCTCATGGCTTGACGATTGCATCTAGAATGAAACAGACGGTCGCGTCTAAGTGTTGACTTCTATGTTCACTTTTATATATATATATATATATATATATATATATATATATATATATATATATATATATGGTTTAATCATTTCATCCTTAGTAAATTGATAATGCCACTAAGACCCCAGATGATACTGATATATATATATATATATTATTTGGGCACCAATTCCACTGTTATATAAATTTCATTAATGACCACTGATAAGATCCGGCGATTAAGCTTTCTATTCAAGTTTTGGGAACATAAAATGCGTACAAACACTCCGAATATTCCATATATCCCAGTGTTTTCGACTACTCTATTAGCCATTATCAAGAATGTTTTCTTGATTTTCTATTTGTAACTAAATATATAGTTTTATACATATTTGTATGAATGTTTTTTATTTTCCAAAGACGGTCAGCTCATTATGGCCGATGTTATCGATGATGCTATTGAGTGTTGGCTTTTTCATTCTTATTGTTAGTGATTACATTATGTTTCGTTTTTTATACGTGTTTGAGGCTATTATCCTTGTATTTTCTACAAGTATGTCGCGGAAGATGTTTGGTTGTTGTGTGTTAAAATGAGTGTTAATTGAACTACATTATTTTGCAGGTCACTACTTTTCTGTTGCTGATAATCGTTTTAATTTTAGTGAAATTAATTTTTGTGACGTAAATAATGCCAGATTAATGTATTATTGTTATGTTTCCAATGCTTTTGTTGTCTTTACTGTTTTATTTTTTTCATATTGTGCACAACATACAAATACCAGCAAGATTAAATAATATCATTCAGTTGTTTTCCCCACAGCAAGTTATTTATTTTTGTAGGAACACTTATTTCAGCGTGCAACAGATATACGACCCACAGGACGTAAGCGATTACGGCTGTCCACAAATTCCTGTCTCTTTTAGCTCTTTGTCATTCTGTTATTTCTCGACGCACTGTTCTGACATCCATTTACTGAAGCTTATTTTGTATGTTATGCGTTCTTTTGCTCTGTTCCTTTTACCCTCTATCTGTCCCGCGGGTATCATATTTTCCAAGCTTTCCTTATATGCCACAGAAACGTCAACTGGCTCGTTCTGATCGTAAGTATTAGTTTCATTATGTATAACTTTCAATTTTGTTCAAAACTTCGTGTCCACGGTATCTTCAGCATACTTCTGTAGAACCACATTTCTGTTGATTCAAGTTTCCTCTTCATCTTTGAGGATATCATTCAGCACTCGTTGCCATACAGGACAAAAATAACT
>OZ038515.1:3833861-3876361 GCA_964036315.1 Acanthosepion esculentum | reverse complement strand
ACAAATAAATAACAACAAGTATATTACATTGATCTAAATACATCCAAATATATAAATAAACTAACAACCGATGCCGATAAACTAGCGGTTTAGAAAAAACAAATAAAGATAATCAATCCAAATAAATAAATTAAAAACTGTTCCCACCAAAATAATAGTCAGAACAAACCACAACATTCAACCCCAAAATTCAACAAAAAGCTTTAATCAATAATAAATAAACAAATATATAAGATAAAAAATAAAAATGAAAATAAATAAAAACAAGCAAAACAATTTAACCCAATTAATTAAGCAAATAAACGACTTCCGGTAAATGACTGCCATAATAGACTACCAACAAGAAGCTATATAAACAAATGTTTATTACGTTAATAAAAAACACCGATCAAAATAAAAAATAAATAAATATATAAAATAAAAATAAAATTAAATAAAACAAGCAAAATAATTTGACATAAATAAATAAACAAAAAAACGACTTCCGGTAAAAGTAACCGCCACAAATACACTACCCCCAATGCACCACTGACCCTTGTATATAAATAGCCGAGAAAAATAACAGCACTAGTTGCCTGACGATTGCATCTAGCATGAAACAGACTGTCGCCTCTAAGTGTTGACTTCTATGTTCACTTTTATATTTATATATGTATATATATAAATATATATATATATGTGTGGGTATATATATATGTATATATATATGTGTGTATATATATGTATATGCATATATATATATATATATATATGTAAAACTTTAAAACAATTTTTTATGAAAATACCTTACCCACCTGCAGTAAATGTTATCACTGTTTCTAGTATTGTTGGATGTTTCCTTCCTAACCTTTTATCTGTTGTAGCATGGAAAGCGAACACCATGATTTATTAAGAGAGTAAACCCTTAGGATATCCTATCTGAAACGAAAAATCAAGAAGTTTCCATTACTGCTGGGTATTTCCTTCGTAACCTTTTATTTGCAGTAGGGTGGAACAACATCTTGATTATGTCATTATTTTTCCCTCGATTGACACGTGTTATGGATTTCACTTGTTGCCGTTGATAAAAATTCTCGCGTTATGTGGTTCATGTTATTTGATACAATTCCATGTTTCCGAATGCGCTAATTACTTAGGATATCCCATGCGAAATGAGAAATCAAGAAATTTCCATTGCTAATAGTGATTTTCTTCCTAAACTTTTGTTTGGAGTAGTGTGGAAAATCGACATCTTGATAATGCCATTATTTTATCCTCAATTTGCATGTGATATCCATTTTAGTTGTTGCTGCTGCTGGTAGTCGTAAATCGATGTGGTTTCTGTTATTTTATACAGTCCTTTCTTTGTGATTTTGTTGGGTCACTCAAATAGGTTAAAAGAAGTATGATATTTTCCAAGACACCACAGGCTTTATGCGCTTAAAGCTACTTCAAATATTGATCTTTGAAAGTTGTTGCATATGGCTGACAGTTTAGATATTTCTTAAGGGGTTTGGCGCAATGCACGGTATACCAATGATCATTCCCTTTCCAAGTATGCATACATATGTCATCAGTATAGCCCCGCCTCCTTATCGTCAGAAAATTGGTCTCGGCAAGAAAAGCATGATCGTTGTCTTATGCGGGCTGATTCGTTTGGGATGTGATATGAAATGCTGAACTGGTCAAGGCATATCTTTTCAAGTATATTGGTTCGTTTAGGTATGATATGAAATGCTGAACTGATCAGGGCATATCTTTTCAAGTATATTGGTTCATTTGGGATGTGATATGAAATGCCAAACTGGTCAAGGCATATCTTTTCAAGTATATTGTTTCGTTTGGGATATGATATGTAATGCTGAACTGGTCAGGGCATATCTTTTCAAGAATATTGTTTCATTTGGGATGTGAGATGAAATGCTGGTCGAGGTATATCTTTTCAAGATTTTTGGTTCGTTTGGGATGTGATATGAAATGCTAAACTGGTCGAGGCATTTCTTTTCAAGTATATTGGTTCCTTTGGGTGTGATATGAAATGCTGAACTGATCAAGGCATATCTTTTCAAGAATATTGATTCGTTTGGGATGTGAGATGAAATGCTAAACTGGTCGAGGCATATCTTTTCAAGTATATTGTTTCATTTGGGATGTAATATGAAATGCCAAACTGGTCAAGGCATATCTTTTCAAGTATATTGGTTCGTTTAGATGTCATATGAAATGCTGAACTGATCAGAGCATACCTTATCAAGAATATTGATTCGTTTGGGATGTGAGATAAAATATCTAAACTGGTCGATGCATATCTTTTCAAGTATATTGTTTCGTTTGGGATGTGATATGAAATGCTGAACTGGTCAGGGCATATATTTTCAAGAATATCGATTCTTTTGGGATGTGAGATGAAATGCTAAATTGGTCGAGGCATATCTTTTCAAGTATATTGTTTCGTTTGGGATGTGAGATGAAATGCTGAACTGGCCAAGGGCATGTCTTTTCATATCTGTGTTTGTAAATCCTGAAATGAGAGTCATTTCTATTTAATATCTTCGTTCCATGTGAATTAATTAAATACAAGATGCTCTCAATTTCTCTTCGTCGTACACTTGATGAGGTTTGAAAGGTTTTCTCTATCGTATAGTTCCTCTATCAGATCGATGTATTCAGAGATTGGAAGGCGGTTTCTAATGGATGGCAAAAGAAAGTCTTTATTGATGTAGTCATATGCTGCTGTGAAGTCGACAAAGCCGGTATATATTTTGTATTTGAAAGGTAAGCAATTTCTTGGAGTTGTTTGATAACATATATACTATAATTGCAACACTTATCCCAATGAGAAGAATCAGTCGTGAGGAGTTGGTCTTCAAGAAAACAACGAGACTATAGTTAATATAATGTTCATTAATATTTTCACCATGATGGATCCATTTGAGATACCTTTGTATATGTGAGGTTCCTTACGGCTACCATTCTGTTTTCATAATCTATTAATTTATGTTAAGTCCCGATTCTTTGGGATGCATTCCTGATTCCAAACTTATTTCATAAAAGAGAGAAATCTGTTCATGAGCTCTGGGAGAAATTAATCTATTTTCAAAGATACAGCTTCAATGTTAAACGATGCTGTATTATTCCTTAGATATGTTTGTAAATAGCTTTCTTAATTTCTTTATCAGATAGTTTGTAATGGTTGGACGTATACTGTTATAAGTTCTATATTTTCTTTCAAATAGTTTTCTTAATTTCTTCATCAGGGAGTTTGTAATGGTTGGATGTATACTGTTATAAGTTCTATATCTTCTTTCAAATAGTTTTCTTAATTTCTTCATCAGGAAGTTTGTAATGGTTGGATGTATACTGTTATAAGTTCTATATTTTCTTTCAAATAGTTTTCTTAATTTCTTCATCAAGGAGTTTGTAATGTTTGGATGTATACTGTTATAAGTTCTATATTTTCTTTCATATAGTTTTCTTAATTTCTTCATCAGGGAGTTTGTAATGGTTGGATGTATACTGTTATAAGTTCTACATTTTCTTTCAAATAGCTTTCTTAATTTCTTCATCAGGGAGTTTGTAATGGTTGGATGTATACTGTTATAAGTTCAATATCTTCTTTCAAATAGTTTTCTTAATTTCTTCATCAGGAAGTTTGTAATGGTTGGATGTATACTGTTATAAGTTCTATATTTTCTTTCAAATAGTTTTCTTAATTTCTTTATCAGGGAGTTTGTAATGGTTGGATGTATACTGTTATAAGTTCTATATTTTCTTTCAAATAGTTTTCTTAATTTCTTTATCAGGGAGTTTGTAATGGTTGGATGTATACTGTTATAAGTTCTATATTTTCTATCAAATAGTTTTCTTAATTTCTTCATCAGGGAGTTTGTAATGGTTGGATGTATACTGTTATAAGTTCTATATTTTCTTTCAAATAGTTTTCTTAATTTCTTCATCAGGGAGTTTGTAATGGTTGGATGTATACTGTTATAAGTTCTATATTTTCTTTCAAATAGTTTTCTTAATTTCTTCATCAGGGAGTTTGTAATGGTTGGATGTATACTGTTATAAGTTCTATATTTTCTTTCAAATAGTTTTCTTAATTTCTTCATCAGGGAGTTTGTAATGGTTGGATGTATACTGTTATAAGTTCTATATTTTCTTTCAAATAGTTTTCTTAATTTCTTTATCAGGGAGTTTGTAATGGTTGGATGTATACTGTTATAAGTTCTATATTTTCTTTCAAATAGTTTTCTTAATTTCTTCATCAGATAGTTTGTAATGGTTGGATGTATACTGTTATAAGTTCTATATTTTCTTTCAAATAGTTTTCTTAATTTCTTTATCAGGGAGTTTGTAATGGTTGGATGTATACTGTTATAAGTTCTATATTTTCTTTCAAATAGTGTTCTTAATTTCTTTATCAGGGAGTTTGTAATGGTTGGATGTATACTGTTATAAGTTCTATATTTTCTATCAAATAGTTTTCTTAATTTCTTCATCAGGGAGTTTGTAATGGTTGGATGTATACTGTTATAAGTTCTATATTTTCTTTCAAATAGTTTTCTTAATTTCTTCATCAGGGAGTTTGTAATGGTTGGATGTATACTGTTATAAGTTCTATATTTTCTTTCAAATAGTTTTCTTAATTTCTTTATCAGGGAGTTTGTAATGGTTGGATGTATACTGTTATAAGTTCTATATTTTCTTTCAAATAGTTTTCTTAATTTCTTCATCAGGGAGTTTGTAATGGTTGGATGTATACTGTTATAAGTTCTATATTTTCTTTCAAATAGTTTTCTTAATTTCTTCATCAGGGAGTTTGTAATGGTTGGATGTATACTGTTATAAGTTCTATATTTTCTTTCAAATAGTTTTCTTAATTTCTTTATCAGGGAGTTTGTAATGGTTGGATGTATACTGTTATAAGTTCTATATTTTCTTTCAAATTTTTTCTTAATTTCTTCATCAGGGAGTTTGTAATGGTTGGATGTATACTGTTATAAGTTCTATATTTTCTTTCAAATAGTTTTCTTAATTTCTTTATCAGGGAGTTTGTAATGGTTGGATGTATACTGTTATAAGTTCTATATTTTCTTTCAAATAGTTTTCTTAATTTCTTCATCAGGGAGTTTGTAATGGTTGGATGTATACTGTTATAAGTTCTATATTTTCTTTCAAATAGTTTTCTTAATTTCTTCATCAGGGAGTTTGTAATGGTTGGATGTATACTGTTATAAGTTCTATATTTTCTTTCAAATAGTTTTCTTAATTTCTTTATCAGGGAGTTTGTAATGGTTGGATGTATACTGTTATAAGTTCTATGTTTTCTTTCAAATAGTTTTCTTAATTTCTTCATTAGATAGTTTGTAATGGTTGGATGTATACTGTTATAAGTTCTATATTTTCTTTCAAATAGTTTTCTTAATTTCTTCATCAGGGAGTTTGTAATGGTTGGATGTATACTGTTATAAGTTCTATATTTTCTTTCAAATAGTTTTCTTAATTTCTTCATCAGGGAGTTTGTAATGGTTGGATGTATACTGTTATAAGTTCTATATTTTCTTTCAAATAGTTTTCTTAATTTCTTTATCAGGGAGTTTGTAATGGTTGGATGTATACTGTTATAAGTTCTATATTTTCTTTCAAATAGTTTTCTTAATTTCTTCATCAGGGAGTTTGTAATGGTTGGATGTATACTGTTATAAGTTCTATATTTTCTTTCAAATAGTTTTCTTAATTTCTTTATCAGGGAGTTTGTAATGGTTGGATGTATACTGTTATAAGTTCTATATTTTCTTTCAAATAGTTTTCTTAATTTCTTCATCAGGGAGTTTGTAATGGTTGGATGTATACTGTTATAAGTTCTATATTTTCTTTCAATAAGTTTTCTTAATTTCTTCATCAGGGAGTTTGTAATGGTTGGATGTATACTGTTATAAGTTCTATATTTTCTTTCAAATAGTTTTCTTAATTTCTTCATCAGGGAGTTTGTAATGGTTGGATGTATACTGTTATAAATTCTATATTTTGTTTCAAATAGTTTTCTTAATTTCTTCATCAGGGAGTTTGTAATGGTTGGATGTATACTGTTATAAGTTCTATATTTTCTTTCAAATAGTTTTCTTAATTTCTTCATCAGGGAGTTTGTAATGGTTGGATGTATACTGTTATAAGTTCTATATTTTCTTTCAAATAGTTTTCTTAATTTCTTCATCAGGGAGTTTGTAATGGTTGGATGTATACTGTTATAAGTTCTATATTTTCTTTCAAATAGTTTTCTTAATTTCTTTATCAGGGAGTTTGTAATGGTTGGATGTATACTGTTACAAGTTCTATATTTTCTTTCAAATAGCTTTCTTAATTTCTTCATCAGGGAGTTTGTAATGGTTGGATGTATACTGTTATAAGTTCTATATCTTCTTTCAAATAATTTTCTTAATTTCTTCATCAGGGAGTTTGTAATGGTTGGATGTATACTGTTATAAGTTCTATATTTTCTTTCAAATAGTTTTCTTAATTTCTTCATCAGGGAGTTTGTAATGGTTGGATGTATACTGTTATAATTTCTATATTGTCTTTCAAATAGTTTTCTTAATTTCTTCATCAAGGAGTTTGTAATGGTTGGATGTATACTGTTATAATTTCTATATTGTCTTTCAAATAGTTTTCTTAATTTCTTCATCATGGAATTTGTAATGGTTGGATGTATACTGTTATATGTTCTGTTTCTGTGGGTGTCTTATGATTAGTCTAATAAGGTTGAAACGAAATTGGAAGTATTTTGTGAAACGTGGACATTTTTGTGGTGATTTTGATTGTATAATATTATTGTGGTTATTTCGCGTTTCTGCCCTTGTAAAAATGCTGAAATACCCATACAATCTACCGGACCCTAGAAACGTATTTTCCTAAAAAAAAAATATTAGTAGAAGGTTTTATAAATTTCCACTGACAGGCTGCTTGCTTAATGAATGTCAAATGTCTCCCTATTAGAAAGCAGCAATAATACGATTACCATTGATAATTAAGGCTGATATTTTACAAGATATCCTTTCGTGATTGAAGTGTGCGTGAGGAGTTTTCTTTCACGCGTTTTATTGCCTATTACCTTCACCCAGAGAGTTGCTCTTCCGCACCAAATTGATTCCAACGTTTCCAATTCACAACGCGCCCCTTTGTCTGCCTCTTGTACTACCAACTAAGTAATATCTCTTTTATAGTTATTAGTTTATCTTTTCCCTCTTGTTTTCCTTTATTAAATTCTCTAAGTGCACTTTCGGATGTCGTTCCACTTGTTACATTAACACAGTTCTATCCGTGTATCCTATACTGTTAGTATTAGGTTCACTCGTAATACATCTAGTTACGTTTTCTTGTCTTAGGATCGACTTACTGTTTAAATAATAAAAATCCGTTAAAAAAACCCGCTCTTTCTTAATCTGCCGTTTTATTTTCGTGCGTTTGCTGAACGCTTTCTCGTGGAATGTTTTGGTTTCCAGTAAAAGTCATGGATTATTCTAATATATTCACATATCAATAAAGCCCTCCTATTAGTTCAAGTAGATCATTCTACTGAACGCTATCAAATGCCTTTGTGTAATCTATGAATAATACATAGGGGAATGCGCTTTCTGATAACATTCTAAACATAAAGATAGCATTTCTTGTTCCAGTGTCTTGACAAAGGATACATTATTTTGTCATTTATTTAGGGGAATGCGCTTTCTGATAACATTCTAATCATAAAGATAGCATTTCTTGTTCCAGTGTCTTGACAAAGGATACATTATTTTGTCATTTATTTAGGTGAATGCGCTTTTTGATAACATTCTAATCATAAAGATAGCATTTCTTGTTCCAGTGTCTTGACAAAGGATACATTATTTTGTCATTTATTTAGGGGAATGCGCTTTCTGATAACATTCTAATCATAAAGATAGCATTTCTTGTTCCAGTGTCTTGACAAAGGATACATTATTTTGTCATTTATTTAGGTGAATGCGCTTTTTGATAACATTCTAATCATAAAGATAGCATTTCTTGTTCCAGTGTCTTGACAAAGGATACATTATTTTGTCATTTATTTAGGGGAATGCGCTTTCTGATAACATTCTAATCATAAAGATAGCATTTCTTGTTCCAGTGTCTTGACAAAGGATACATTATTTTGTCATTTATTTAGGGGAATGCGCTTTCTGATAACATTCTACTAATAAAGATAGCATTTCTTGTTCCAGTGTCTTGACAAAGGATACATTATTTTGTCATTTATTTAGGGGAATGCGCTTTCTGATAACATTCTAATCATAAAGATAGCATTTCTTGTTCCAGTGTCTTGACAAAGGATACATTATTTTGTCATTTATTTAGGGGAATGCGCTTTCTGATAACATTCTAATCATAAAGATAGCATTTCTTGTTCCAGTGTCTTGACAAAGGATACATTATTTTGTCATTTATTTAGGTGAATGCGCTTTCTGATAACATTCTAATCATAAAGATAGCATTTCTTGTTACAGTGTCTTGACAAAGGATACATTATTTTGTCATTTATTTAGGGGAATGCGCTTTCTGATAACATTCTAATCATAAAGATAGCATTTCTTGTTCCAGTGTCTTGACAAAGGATACATTATTTTGTCATTTATTTAGGTGAATGCGCTTTCTGATAACATTCTAATCATAAAGATAGCATTTCTTGTTCCAGTGTCTTGACAAAGGATACATTATTTTGTCATTTATTTAGGGGAATGAGTTTTCTGATAACATTCTAATCATAAAGATAGCATTTCTTGTTCCAGTGTCTTGACAAAGGATACATTATTTTTGTCATATTTCAGGTCTATTACTCCAACGATCTCTTTTCAATAGAATGTTTATGGTATAATTAGAAGTGAATTTCATTAACCTGAGTGTTCGAGGGGTTCAAATTCGTTTGCACCTGGCTTCTTTGAGATCCTTGTGAAAAGGGACTTCCTGTTTCGCAATTTTCATATATTTAATTTATTCATGCTGTAAACTTCGTTTGATCTCGCCTCTTTGTAATGTTTCTGATTTCTAATTCTTCAACACCCAGTAACCCCTTGGATCATAGTGGCTTTACTGCCTAGCTTGAACTGGATTAAAAGAAAATCTTATCGATACTTAAATTGTCTGGAGCCAACCGTATTCTGTGTTACAATTAAATCTGGCCTTGCTGTTTAGTTTCTATTCGCTTTCTGTCATTCTGATCCTACACCCAATTTTAATATTACACATTCTTTCATCTTATTTGTTTTTGATCTATGCTAGCTTTCTCTTCCCTGTTTTCATGGGTAAGTGCGTAATCTCTTTGTTACATTACTTTTTTTCTGTAATGGACATCGACTTTTCTACAGATTTTTTACATGCTTTCTGTCCTTCTATTTCCTTTGTCTTTTAAATCAAACCTGTTATGTCTATATTCCAATGGGTTTCAAACTATCGTTAATCCATTCATTATTTGCCTGCTTGCTTTTCTTACTAATATCTTTGCTTAATATCTTATAAATTGACTCATCTTTTGGCTTTGATTGCTGTCGGGTGTTGAAGACATCACAATTTTCATTTGTCATCCACTTCTTTTTTTCTATTGACGATTTCACGTGTGCTTAAATATAATAGTGTTGTCTTTTGAGCCACTGACCTCCTGTAAACTATTCGATTGCTGGGTAGATGCTCGATTAGTTCCTTTAAGTTTCCTAATTATTTTCGTGAATTTTTATATCGCTAGGAAGTGATCCCATGAATTGGCAAAGAGTGTAGTTAAACTAGACGTTCATATTTAAATGAGAATGTAGCATTCCCCATAAAGGAGCATGACGTATCTAACAAAATAATTATCTACAATACTGACAACAGTAAGTTCCAGCTGATGAAATGTGTGCGCTCTACTGGAAAAATCGACCGGAAAAATGGAAAAATATGGTAGATAGTTATGAATAGGTTGATATATATATATATATATATATATATATATATATATATATATATATATATATGAACAGGTTGCGATAGGTAGATAGATAGATAGATAGAGAGAGAGAGAGAGAGAGAGAGAGATAGATAAACAGGTTAACAGATTGATATGAAGAGCTTGAACTAAATTGTTAGCTATGAACAGCTTGAGATAGATATGAAAATGTTTAGATAGATAGATAGATAGATAGTTAAAAACAAGTTAATAGATCGATATGAACAGGTTGAGATAGATATGAACAGGTTGAAATAGATATGAACAGGTTTAGATAGATAGATAGATAGATAGATAGATAGATATAAACAGGTTATCATAGATCGATATGAAAAGCTCAAGAGATAGTAAGGTATGAAGATGGTGAGATGGATGCATAAGCCTAAAAATGTCATAAACAACTAATATATATGTTTTAAATGGTAGAGGTGAACTTACAGAAATATATTTATATATGAGACGATGTATTCATATGCAATGGTAAAAAGCTTTTCGCACTTTTTCCATAACATATATGCATTATGAGTGCAGAAGTTGTTTTTTTACCCTCCGTCGTGTGTGCATGCATGCATAGGGGTCTAACCCCACTTTTCGAATGGAGATACTTGTCAAGAGCTAGCACACCTAATAACTTCTGTGATAGGTGTAATCTGTGCATCGCCGAAAAGATCTTTATTATCAGAGATGAAAATCAAGATGAACTGTTAAACCTTCGGAGTGAGATCCTTTCCAAATGTAGACACATAAAACGGTTCAAAACATGAACACCATTTTGTAATACGTTGCCGGGTGTGACACTTCCACCTTAGCCCAGTAACACCGGGCATGACTTTCTGTGTATTGAATATTACTTGTATGTATTATTGTGTATGGTTATGTGAGGTGCCATGTATTTCTAATTTTTGTAATTTTGGTCATTCTTTATTCCCGTGGTGATACATGTGTGAGTGGTTAAGTAGGTAAACATTTCCCCTAATAACTGATTTGCAAAATCAGATAGCATTATAATAGTTAGACACCTAGGTATACATTCTAACATTAGAGATAGATACACGCTACTCACCCAGCGGTTTTAGAATATTATATATTTTTTAATTGGCCTTTGATTTGGTTTAAATATAGAAATGGATATGTGCGTTCATATGGGTGTATGCGTGTGTGTATAGACGTGTATATAAAAGTATAGGCATAAATCTATGTATATATATGTGTGTGTGGGTAAGTATATGAATATGTGTGTGTGTGTGTCTGTGTGTACACCTACATGTATGGACGTATGGATACGTAGGTAGAGATATATATGCAGATGTAGTTATGTGTGTGTGTGCATATTTCGATATGTATGTAGACATATAGCTGTATATGGGTGTAGATGTACGCAGGTATGTATAATCAACCGGAGGTCCGAAGAGTGAAAATAGAATTTTGTCTGTAGTTTTTCATCTGTCTTTTATCTTGTCAGCGGGATTTCTCCAAAATTCCTTGTGTTGGTCAAACGGTCTCGTTTGTGTTGTTATTTGGGATGGGGGCGGGGTGAAAACATGCCGCCCGAGAATAATTTAGCCTGTCCGATAAATTTATGGGGGCAGAGATTGTTGGTTTATGACTTGGCCCGGCTAGACAATATGTTTCCGAGCGCCGTCTCCACTTAACTTCAAGGAATCCTAAAATCCTTCTAATGTTATCTTATCTAAACTTTTCCTTTATCTCATTATAGCGAATTTAGCATTGGTTTTGAAATCGGCTGTCCTAGGCGTGCAGATATATATATATATATATATATATATATATATATATATATATATATATATATATATAGAGAGAGAGAGAGAGAGAGAGAGAGAGAGAGAGAGAGAGAAAGAGAGAGAGAAAGAGAGAGAGAGATGTGTATGTATTGCGTGTGTACGTATGCGTTGTAGGGGTCTGGGCGGGAGTATAAGATTTTATCGCCTATGGGGTGTGGGTGTCGCCAAGAAATGTACACTCTTCCGGTATATCTTCGGACGTTTGAAAATACGCACCCTTTTCTCACTGAAACCCCTCTTTAAATCTTCCCTCTCTTAGATTTTAATGCCTTCTCCACCTTCGGACCTCCCTGTCTCTCTCGTCTGTTACCCCTCTATATAGAACACAGGTCTCCCCAAACTCTCACACATACTCTCACCAATTCTTCCCGGAGTTGTTGTTCCGTTTTATTTTGAATCTGTAGGTCTGATGAATTGGATCGTTCTTACGATTCCAATGGAATAAATTATGACCATGGAATATTAGTGTTTAAGTCTTTTTATTATATCCTTACTCTGTCCTGGACATTGAGTTCTACCTGGGTCATATCCTCTTGGAATTATTTTATACATATATGTATGTGTATATATAATTGCATATGTATGTGTATATTCACCACTAATATTCTCTCTCTCTCTCTCTCTCTCTCTCTCTCTCTCTATATATATATATATATATATATATATATATATATATATATATATATATATATATAAAATATAAATTTTTGGATGTTTTCTATAATTTCACATAATAATTCAGCGAGTCAAAAACGAGAATCCTCAACAGAATGCAGAAAGCACTGGACGGCCGTTTCGCCCTTTTTTTGGACTTATAAGCAGTGCGCATCCAATACTGAGAATCGAAACCGGACCGTTATGCTACAACGCAAGGGTCATCCCGCTTGGTCAGAGAGCCTCGGTGACGAAGAAGAAACTAATTAAACTCAATATAGCGCAGCTACTCCTAATTACGGTGGTGATACTCATCCAAGTGTACATATCTAACCGGAACTGAACACAAGAGCAACGTATTGTATTTTCTTAAACGTATTATGTGATATATATATATATATATATATATATATATATATATATATATATATATATATATATATAAGCTTATCACCCCAAGCAAGGCTGGAAGCCACTAGCACGCAATGGGTTACAGAAGGTTAGGAGGACGCGCAGATAGGAGTGGTAAAGGAGAGGATGTGGAGAAAGATAGTGGATCGATCAAGGCAAGGGGGTTACAGAAGATTTGGAGTGAGAGCAGATAGGAATGAAAGGTGAAAGGATGTGGAGAAGGGAAGTGGATAGATCAAGGCACCTGGAGATGTCGATTGACATTACACTTAAATAGTTGGAGATTATATTTGTCAGGGAAACAGGAACAAGGAAGGGAATTCCACAGGCGAGATGTGCAAGACATGAAGCTATTGGAGTAGAAGAGACGTCTACATCTAACAGTTTCAACGGTGAAGGGGTGGGAACGGGATGCCAGCCTCGTAGGACGTTTAAATTCATGAGGCCTGGGAACCAGCGAAAGCAGCTCATAGGAGCAATTACCGTTAAAATATTTGTAAAAAAGACAGAGCGAGGCAACGGCGCGTCTGTGAGAGAGTGACTGCAGACGAGATGACAGATCAGGGCCAATTACATTGCATATCCGTCTCTGGATCTTATCAAGAACCCTGAGGCAAACAGCAGGGGCTCCAGACCATATATGGCAGCAATACTCCATGCAAGGGAGAATGGTTGATTTATAGATTTGGAGGATCGATTCCGGGGAGAAAAATTTCCTGGCTCGGCACAGGGAGCCAACTTTCCTTGCGGAGGATGAAGCAATGGACTATATATATATATATATATATATATATATATATATATATATATATATATATATATATATATATATATATATATGAGAGAGCGAGTGAGAAAGAGAAAAGGGAGAGAAAGATATAGATATAAAAGCATGGAAAAACAATTTAAATCCATATGAATATTTTCTTTGAAATGATATTTCTCCATTAAAGACTCGAACCCAATTAGCACAAGGAAAGTATGCATCACTTAGTACTTCTTATTGAACCGCACGGTCATTACACAAATAAGTTGTCCGTCCATTTTTTTTGCCCCGTTTCTTTCTTTTGTATTTTAGTAGGCCCTTAATGGCCAATCATATTATCCTATTTTTAGAAGCCCTTATTTCAAAATGGCTGCGTACGGATATGATCATCAAGTTGTTAATAGGCTTGTTAGTCAAGCAAGGCGGGAAATGAGTCTGCTAACTGTACATTGACAAGGCAACCGTGAATATCTCTTCTTGCACCTCGTTTCTATTGATTCGTTAGGCTGGTAATTTACGTTGGATAATTCGTTCTTTCTTTCTGATCGTCCCGTGTTTACTTTATATCTATTTCTTTTGTTCTTTCGTGCCTTCGTCCGTTTCTTTCTTTTTATTCTGTTTGGTTCATGTTTCTTTTTCTTTCTCTCTCCCCCATTCATGCTTTCCTTTTTCTGTTGGTTCCGTCTTAAATTTGTATTCAGTTATATTTTTTCTTTCTTTTCTTATTCGTTCTTTTTTTCGTTCTTTCTTTCCTTCTTTTGTTTCTGTTCGTTTCATATTTTTCTTTACTTTCTCAGTTTTTCTTTATTTCTGTTGCTTCCGTGTTAAATATGTATTAATTCATTTTTTTCCTTTCTTTCTTTCTTTCTTTCTTTCTTTCTTTCTTTCTTTCTTTCTTTCTTATTTACTTTCTTTCTCTCATTCTTTCTTTTTTCATTCTTTCTTTCCTTCTTTCTTTCTTTCTTTCTTTCTTTCTTTCTTTCTTTCTTTCTTTCTTTCTTTCTTTCTTTGCTGGTTAACTGTTTTTCTTTCCCGGTTATTCTAAGTTTTTCTTTCACATTTTTTCTGGATTTCTTTCTGTGAATTTCTTTCTTAAGTTTGTTTAATCTTCTTTTTTTTTTTTTACTTTAACTTACTTTCTTTATTTCTTTCTTTCTTTCTTTCTTTCTTTCTTTCTTATTTACTTTGTTTCTTTCATTCTTTCTTTTTTTTCATTCATTCTTACTTTCATTCTTATTTTTTCTTTCTTTCTTATTTTTTTCTTTCTTTCTTTCTTTCTTTCTCTTTTCTTTCTTTCTTTATTTCTTACTTTCATTCTTTTTTTATCTTCTTTCTTTCTTTCAATGGTTTTTTTCTATATTTCTTCTTTTCCTCTCATTTTTTCTGGTTATTTTAATTTTTTAAAAAGAGAATTGGGAGGATTGAGAAAAGGGCAAATAATGGACAGGGTTCAAAAAGACAGGAGTTGGCGATTAACGTTTTAATTTTTGAAGATTTTAGTTATCAGGGAAGTCAGAAATCAGAAGGAAGTTCCACTGGTTGGAAGTGCGAGAAAAGAAACTATTAGAGCGGAAGTGGCGGTTGCATTTAGCTATTTCGTCAGTAAGGAGGTGGGACCCCGTTGACAATCTAATAGCACGCTTAAATTCATGTAGTCGCAGCAACAAGGGAAAATCTCGTCGGAGTAGTTGCCATGAGAATATATGTAGAAAAGACAGAGGGAAGCCATGTCACCTCGGTGAGAAAGTAAATAAAGTCGGGAAGTCTATTACATTACAAATCATTCTCTGTATTTTGTCAAGAATATCGAGAATATCGAGCAGAAGACCAGATATGGCAACAGTATTCAATGCACGGTGGAATGGTAGATGTGTAGTGGATCTAAGAAGTGTGAGTGAATATTTAAAATTGTACTGTAAATAAAATATGCAATATCCACAAACATAAATTATAAGAAATGGCCAAATGGTAACGATATTCAATCACGACAAAAAATACATGTTTGAAACAGCAAATTAAATTTTATATACACAATTTACAATCTCTTTGTCTGTAAAGATTTGTGCAAAGGTATATTTTAGAGAAAAAAGTTCTTTGCTGTTTTGGAAATGTTCAATGTCTAAAAAGTTGTCTGCCTTAGATTAAAAAGGTTGAATTTAACTAAGAGAAAAGATTTTTCTTTAAAGGATATTGAGTAAAAATGTTTGTTGGGTAAAATTTTTAATCTCTCATAAAAGAAATTTGCTAATTTGGCGGCACATAATTCCGTGTGTATCTTTCGCGTGTGTGAATCTCAAATGCGATGAAATTTCGTTTGCTGTTTCTATTTATAGTTTTCTTAACAACGAAATCGGCTCCAACGCGGCTTAATAGCTGTTGCGAATCTTTCTGAGAAATGCGTGGGCGAATGTTGTATTTTTTATTTTTTAGCCAATATGATTTCTTGAAACATTTAAAGTAGGGATGAATTTGAGAAAGATTTTTTTACGTCGGTTGAGCCTATTTTTGCACATATTTTGACTGATTTGTTATGGAAATTTCGCGAAGCTTATTTTTATTTAACAACCAATGAAATTCAAGAAAATGTTTGAAAATGAAATGAGCATTACTAAAGATGTATATATGGGCAAGATGGATTATTACGAGAATGATTTTCTAGTACAACACAGTGAACACAGTTTCCCTTCAGTAGACGTATCAATTGATTCAATATGATGTCAGTAGAAAACGTGAGGCCAAGAAGTGTTGCTCTCCTGCAGTTTAGCCCCAGCCATATTGATAGAAGACAGAAAAGTTTCTCTGTGGCGATTAAATGAAAACAGTTTTGATTCGCAAGCATTAACATTTACAAGCCATTTCTTGTTCCAGTTAACCATTGATTGGAGGTTCTTTTCAAGAGCAACTGCTAGGTTTTATCATATTCTATCTTCTTGAATACATTTATTTTCATTTCTTCTCTTCCCCTACTCAAGGTTTTCTATTTCTTTCACTATCTAACCGCTTTATGTATTAATTAGTTTATTGATTTGCTTGGAGTGTAAGGATGGAAATTAAAGCATGGTTTAAAGTGGGAAAATTGTAACCGTGTCAATAATTCTGTCCTTAAAATCTTTGTTGTTTGATTATTTGTGCATTTTTTAATTTAATTTTCAAAATGAATTATTTGGATGCAATAGATTTGGAGGAATATTATCAAAATATTACTTTTTTATTTTCATTTATCGTGATATAATTTAATTATATCCACAATATCATTTTATTGAACAATATTAGTAATATTATTAATTACACTTTTGATTTTCGGAAATTAGAATTACTCTCCTTGATTTTCCAATGTCCCTCCTTGTTTACTTACGTTTTTACAAATCATCATCTCTCAAAATTAGAATTTATATTTCTTATTTCCAACCTGTTGAGAGCTGCAAGGGATGGACTGAGGTGGAGAGCCATGATCGCCTGTATCCTGAAAGAACATGGAACATATAAAGAAAAGAAAGAGGACAAATTAACAAATAACCGTTAGCATATCGGTTGTAGACCTAGAGAAACGAAAGCCATATTGTTTATCGGAAAGAAGGCCGTGTGAAATGAATGACTGAAACCATTCGAAGTTAGAGCGTTTGCTAATGCAACAGTGGTGTGGTTTACAGAATTATATTGAGATTATCTTGGACGGATGATGAGAGAAACGTTGATGTTTTAAGGAAAATGACATCATAAGAATATTTATCGAAAGAAATTTCTGGGATGCAAACTGAAGGTGTGAATGGAGACGTTGGCACTAACATAAAATTGAAGAAAATAGCAGTAGAGAGAAACAGCGTTATTGTGGGTTCCTCCCTACAAATGAACACTTCCACACCTATATAATATGGCTACAAACTCTGAGTAAGGTCAGTCACCCAGTTACTGGAACAGTTGTTAAGAATGTTCTTTGCTGTCGAACTCTCCTTCTCGGCGGGGAGGGACTCGGACGGGGCTTTGCCGCAGGGCAAAGTGCCGTGCGGGGAGGTAGACAGTCACTGAACCCGTGTATACGGGTTCTAATGGGCATATTTTTGGTCGAGCCTACGGGCTCGGGAAGCCCATATTAAACCGGCCTTGTGCCACATTCGACCCGTGTGGGGGGTTGCTAAATATCCAGTCACCCAGTGACTGGAACAGTCGTTAAGACTGTTCTTTGCTGTCGAACTCTCTGCCTCGGCGGAGCGGAACTCGGACGAGGCTTTGCCGCAGGGCAAAGTGTCGTCCGGGGACAGTCCCTGAACCCGTGTATACGGGTTCTAATGGGAATATTTTTGGCCGAGCCTACGGGCTCTGAGAAACCACATTAAGCCGGCCTTGTGCCACATGCGACCCACGTGGGAGGGTTGTTAAATATCCAGTCACCAAGTGAGGGTCACAGAGTAGTAGCCACAGAGTGAGTGAATGAGTGAGTCGGAACACCAGTGAGAGAAAGTACTCTCCAGTCCACATTTACCTTTGTACTACGTTTCCGAGAATATACTATTTAACCTATATCCGAGTCCGTGTTATCTTTCTATGGTTTTACACCATAACAAGCGTGTAACCTATTATGTTGTGTAAATGAATGACAGTACATGGAGTGTAAGAAAGTGCTATATGTTAAATGCCTTAGAACTACGAAGGATAGAAGGAAGTGAAGGGACATAATCGCCTACACGAAGATTATTTTGCGTTTAAATGTTATTTCTTTGTCGATCAGGACGATATAGAGAAATATTTAATCGCCGACAAATATTCACTTCCGTAACTTCCTTTCGGATCTTTTTTTTCCCCATTTCTGAATTCTTTTCATGTCTTGTAAACAACTTTCCAAAATTGACTGATTACACAAGCAATAAAAAAAAACTGAACACACTTCAAAAGATTTTAAAGATTTCCTTAAGATCACACACAAATACAAGTGCAACACTCACACGAACATATATCGAAGAGGCCGCCCTATAAATGTATACACATTTAAGGAAAGGAAAAAAAAACTTTTCTTTCCTAGTTTCATCAATTTGCGATAACATTTTACTATGGACGACACTAAAGGATACTGTGTATCGCAGAAAACCGACTAGATTTGTGGCCCTTAGACAAGAAATTGAAAATGCATATGTAACAATTCAACTAGACACTTTGGCCAACGTTACCCAAGCAGTATTTCGCCGTACTTATTAATGTCTGTAAGCTAAAGGTCACCATTTTGAGTATATCTTGTGACTGTAGAGTCCAAAGGTAACTAGAATTAAACTCGTGATCTCTGAATAAATTTAGTAATACAATATCTATACAAGATTTCAGTTTTTTGCTGGACTATCTATCTATCTATCTATCTATCTATCTATCTATCTAAATATATATATATATATATATATATATATATATATATATATATATATATATATATATATATATATATATATATATATATATGTATATATATATATATATATATGCCCAAGTATAGGACTGGTATATACGGAATAAATTCCAATAACAAACAATTATTATTCTTAAAAGAGTGCTCAATACAGAGTAGAGCAGATATAATTACATTCAACATCATCACTTGATAAGACACCGCAGGTGTTGAAACGAAATGGCTATTTTTGTAGTGATTTTATAACATATTTATGTTATAATATTTAAATAAATAATAATAATAATATATATATATATATATATATATATATATATATATATATATATATATACTAGTTTATTGGAAACATCCGGTTTCATTTAATATGCTATAACTCTTTCTTATTTCTTTTCTTTCTCTTCATCTTTTTTGTTTCTCGTTTTTTATTATTTGTATTATCAAAACAGTCACTAGTGTACCTAGTATTACAATATATATATACGCGTTTTTCCTTACCTGAAGTGTGTATACACTTTTTGACAGACTCTGTATATATGCACGTTTAATTCAATGTGACAGGCAAGGAAAATAGTTATGATTTGTATTGAGTTTTTTCTAATGTTTCTACTGCGCAGAGAGCGAAGAAAGTGCGACTGTAATCATTACAGACAGATTACACGCTCATAACCATTATGAAGAATAAAAAAAATCAGCAGGAGCATTAAAAAATCATAAAAATAACATATAAGTATTTCATTGTCTGTCATATAGTGAGACATGCACAACAGAAATGATTCTGTTCAAATATACAAATATATATACATTCGTATATTCATTACGTCGAACATTAATTTACTGGATACCCGTATTTGCGTAGACGCTCCGTTTATTTTAAACATCATTTCATTCGTCTACCGGCTTGAATACTCGTGAAAACTTATTAAAGAAAATGTGGCTTCCGGTAGGATTCGAACTTGTGTTCATGCTTTGAATATTGCTGTCACATATGGGCCGGAACTCTTGGTATATATTTATAGGTTCTTGATAAAATGCAAAGAAGAATCGGCAATATTATTGGTCCTCACCTGGCATCTTGGTTTCCATCAATTCAGTCCGAGCATCGTAATCTATCTTCCCTGTGTCTACGTTTGGATTTGTTGATATTTATATGAAATTCAACACGCGCGTGCGCACTCACACACACACACACACACACACACACACACACACACACACACACACACACACACACACATATATATATATATAAACAACATGGTACAACATTAACATATATGGAACTACTTTAACTTTACTCACACACACACACACACACACACACACACACACACACACACACACACATATATATATATATATATATATATATATATATATATATCAGGGTGATGTTAAAGTTGTTCCAACGAGAGAAACATATATATATTTTAAAGAGAAGAGAGAATCCGAGAACGTTTTAGGTTTTAATGTGACTATTTAAAAAGTATATTATACTATAGTTTACATATTTTTGCTGCACGGGTTTCGGGTCTTGTGAACATCATCAGGCGAACAGTGGTTATTTCCACATATTATTTAAATGAATTAATTTTTTCATATGCTTTCCTTATGTTTAACTAATGTCTTTTCTGAGTAGGAGTAATAGATTTAGATTTGAGTAGATGCTCTCGTTTTCACTTAAGACATTAGATTTATTATCGTCTAACGCATTGAATATTTGAGAAATCTATTAAGGCAAGATTCGAGCCTGCGACCCCTTGACAGGGGAAACCGTCGTTACACTTGACGTGCTTATAGCGACTCAGCCAGAATGACGATTCTCGATCATTGCCGGGATTTTCTCGACTGTGCAGGCCGGTAGATAAAAAAAAAAATTGTTAAAAAACACAAAAAAAATTCTCTCGTCAAATATTGGTGTCCACTAAAAAACAAAAGCCTTATATATATATATATATATATATATATATATATATATATATATATATATATATATATGTAGTATACCACGTGTTAGATTTCCGTATATACATGAAATAAAATGTAATTTATTTTAGAAAAAAATGTTACAATCATAGGTATTAAGAATGAACGAACACTGGGTCACGAGAATCGATGTAATCAGAACAAATAGGTTCCACTGAAATAAATGTTTGCCTACAAACATAAAAGTATATATATATATATATATATATATATATATATATATATATATATATATATATATATATATATATATAAGAGCATGTGACTGTATAAAGTTGTGTAATAGTGCAATAAATATTGTAGTGTGTGTGTGTACGCGTTTTGAGTGTGGGTGAGTATTGTTCAAACACTTGGAAAAAGGCAGGCACAATCATACATGCACACACACACACACACACACACACATATATATATATATATATATATATAGACAGTTAGATATATAGATAGATAGGTAGATATATATAGATATAGATATATATGTATGTATACACACACATATGTATATATTCATGTATATATATATATGCGTATATACTTATACGTATACACACACACACACACACACACATATATATATATATATATATATATATATATATATATATATATATATATATATATATATATATGTAGTGGGTCAATATCAATATTCATGTGCCTACGTTTTTAAACATATATTCACACACACACACACACATGCATACGTTCACATACACACTCACACACACCGGAATGGATTTAAGTAATATCTGAAATGCCTGCATTTTTCTTTTCATTTATATTGGAAATTCTAATTAAGACTAAAAGCATTTGTATTAAACATGGATGATTCACTGACGTTCATTTTAATTATAGGCTCTGATCTCTCTATACTAAACAAATAATAACAATAATAACAAAGGAGGAGGAGGAGGAGGAGGAGAACGAGCTGGTATTCGTAAATAAGAGGGAAAAAAACATCACAGATAGTGGATTTCGTTGTTCCGGCAGAATAGTCGTAAACTTAACATAAGGTTAAAGTTAGATAACCATCTCCACCTTGCCAGAAATCTGAGCAAGTTGCCGAATTTGAAGATGACAGAAATATTCGGAAGGATCCAGAATTGAAAAGGAATAAAATACTGAATAAACTGTAAATTAGAAAACGATTTAATTAGCAGACGGCATTTTTGAAAAGAGACATTTAACTAGAATGCGTCGAGGCTGGAAGGAGACAAGTTGACTCGTTCGTGTGAAAATTTCGATGAAAGATAAAAATAGTATCTGTCATAATAAATGCATTAGACGAGACACGAGAATTAATGATGTATCTAGGAACTGTAAAACGCGAAGTGATGTATAAGAATGGAAAAGACAAGTTTGGAATACCAAGAGGCAACAGGAATTGCAGATGAGACGACATGGACTTAGTTGCGATAAAAGCATTTGAGGAGAGAAAATGAATATTAATGGCAGACCAAAACTACATTAAATAGACACATATAAAGAGAGTGATATATATATATATATATTGTATAAAAGAAAGAGTGCTGCCTAAATACACACACTCACACACACACATATATATATTATATTTATATGATATATATATATATATGAATTTATATTATATATATTATATTTCTCCCTCTCTCGATATATATATATGTATATATATATATATATATATATATATATATATATATATGTATATATATATATATGTATATATATATATAGACAGAGAGAGTCATAAAGAGATTAATATAAATAGATTAATAAATATGATGAATATGGGTTATAAAGAGTAAGGTATATGAATATAACTGTGATACAGTGAAACAGTCTGTGGATTACAATTTATACGCACCCGAAAAACGTAAATTCGGTTGTGCACTATTGGGAGATAAGTGCGAAAATGTAAACACTGACTATTGCTACTAATATTACAAGGCTCTTCCTCTTCCCTTAATTGCGCTCTCGCAGTCATAGGCGGGTTTATTCACAAAATAAGTACGTAAAAATTCGCCTCTAATTTCAATGGTGTGCCGATCGCTTATCGGGAAAATCTCCTGATCGTTGCCGAATCAGTTGGGTTTCGACCACGTCTTGAAGCAAAAGGATGTCTAGCCAAAATGATAAACAAAGAAACAATCTGTCGTAGATGATAATATATATATATATATATATATATATATATATATATATATATATATATGGCTAAATGTATAGCCGAAAGCGCTCGGATAAAAAAAAAACAGTTGGACAGTTTTTATATAATTTATCCTCTGAAAAGAAAAACTTTATTAGATCGCACGAGAAATTATATAAAAATACTAAATAAAAGCACCTTGTCAGTCGTTTTTAATGAAATGTGCATGAAAGACGTATTGCTGCCTAAATACACACACACACTCACACACACACACACACACACACACACACACACACACACACACACACACATATATATATATATATATATATATATATATATATACAGGGTGACCCCAAAAAACGGGTATTTTTGAAGTGTGTATTGCCAGACATGAGCAAGTGGCAACACTGCGAGACAGTGACCTTGAGCAAGTAAACATTTCGCCATTTTAGTAACGAGAATGAAATTCACAGTATTGCGCCTGAGATGTTGCAGCAGTCAATGAGGAATCTCAACAGCAGATTTCAAGAATGCATTCCTACAGGAGGACTCCATCTACAGGACGTAATTTAAAAAAAATGAAAATTCCATCATTGTTTCTTAAATGGCATGTTTTAAGGTTTCAATTACTAAGAATTTGATATTTTTCTTCCATCACTCTTGGTTTTATTGGATTGTTAAATAGTTCCCGTTTTTTGGGGTCACCCTATATATATATATATATATATATATATATATATATATATATATATATATATATATATATATATATATATATATACGTGTGTATGTATGGATATGTGATAGAATAAGCAACAAGTGAGAAGGTTTTATAAATTTAATATGATTCAAATTTCTTTCAATAATTAAATATAAATGTGAAATGAAATATCAGGAATTTTTTTTATGTTTTTCATTGGTTAATCAAAACTTACTTTTATCTGTTCTTCCAATCAGCCTTTGCGTGTATAACTAATGTGTTTGTGTCTCACAGTTCCAGTTGGTCTAATAGGGATTCAATTGATAAAGTGTAACCGTCTCTGTATATGCGTGCTTTTGAGCTTCGGATGAGCATTTTTAATCTATGATTTGTAGTGGTCCCGATAGTGATTAGGGGATGTTTCCTGTGAGGTAAAATAATTACAGTTGCACCGGTTGTGGTTGCATGAAGACAGATATATTATTTTAGTATATACTTTATAAAAATCTGTGATATAATAAAGTTTGTTTAATGTGTGATTATAGATGACAAAATATTTATCATCACTCACTCTACATATTGTCTACGTAATACATTGTATTATTTTCTAATTATGGTAGCATTTATTAAATCGCATTTATGGCAATTTTTTATGTACGTTAGGAGAAAACTTAAACGGTTGTTCCAATTATATTCGTAGAAGACGGCTTTTCGTTAGTCGATATTTGACCAATGTAGCTTTTTCTGCTTGTAGGCTTATTCTTTCATATCACAAATCCCGACATTTTATGTGGTGTTAGATCTATTTCTCTTCTTAATATATGATTTTACCGACACCTTCACGATAAACAGCCTTAACGCTAGGGTTAACAAATTTGCTTTCAGATTTTGTTCATAGTCCTTTGTAGCGTTAGAATTCTGTGTTTTTCTTGTCAATGGTGCCTCGTTGGTATAACTTGTAGACGTTATATTATCGTTTTTAGAGTTCAGGATAAGTTGATTTGGGTAGTAAAGATATATTTTTTTCTGTGTATTTCTCTTCTTCATCTAGCTATTCTAGGCTATACATTATGAGGGCTCGTATGCAAATTATCTATTATTACTTCTAATTTTAGCTTTTTGTTGTGGTGGGAAAGCACAAACGCACATTAATTATAAACACGGGAACTGCTTAAAAGGACATATACACGTGACGCCTGCTTAACCAATGAAAGACAAACGACACAGAATTAAAGAGACCGATATTTTCTAATATAATACAAACTAGAATTAAGACACTGATACACGTGAAATATAGATACAATCGCTACCTGACAAGACAGAAGCACGTGAAGAAAGCTTAACCAATAAAAAACGACATAGCAATTTTAATCTTTTTTTTTCTACTCTATATTTTATTGCATGAGGAAGCTTTGGTAAAAGTGAAACATAGAATTATAAACGTTTTCCATTTGTTCCTCATCCTGTCATTATATCGGATTCTAATCGTATATGATCCATATTTAATCACAAATAATATATATATATATATATATATATATATATAGCATAATGAGAGGTCACGTATACATTCTTGATATGTATATAATATCTGGATAAAATAAATGAAACAAAATTGGGTGTTTTTTTATGAAAGTATTTATTTCTGTGTTTTTGTATATATTTATTTATTTAATATTTCAGACCACCTAGGTCTTTCCTCAGAAATCAAATGAGATACTGTGTTTGTGTGTTTGTTTACAGCGTTTGTTTACAGCGTTTGTCGTGAAGCGTGCATGTCACGTGATGTGCATGCGACTTTGTTTGAATTTTTGGCGGAAGACTGATGATATTGTCTTAAATGTTGTTTAAAAGGTTTTTTGACCATAACTCAATAAATATTTCTTAAAATATTTTTAACTGTTGAAATATTTATGTAGATTTAAAATATCCACGTGTTTGTTTACCCCTAGTTTATATGTGTCTAATTTTAGAATTCAGTATTTTTCTTTTTTTCTTCTTCGTATGTGTGTTGTACTTAAATTACTGTGTTTGTGTGTTTGTTTTTAGACTCGGACGATACGTGGTGTGGAACGCGATTGTGTTTGATTCTTTAACGGACATCTGGTGTTTTGGTTATTGTTTAAAAAAGGATTTTTTACCATATCTAAAGAAATTTTTTGAAGAAATATTTTAACTATTGAAATATTTATACTAATTTAGAATACCCAAGTCTTTGTTTAACCCTAGTTTATATGTGTTTAATTTTAAAATCCAGTATTTCTCTTTTTTTCTTCGTATGTATGTAGTGCTAAAATTTGAGTCTATCAATATACATTTGCAATTATCTATCGAATGTCGTGGTCTATTGAAGTGTTCTGCTACTGGGGATTATGAATTATTTTGTCGTATGTCTTGTTTATGGTTGTTGAAACGAAGCCTAAAGTTAGTTCCAGATTCGCCAATATATCCACTATTAGGACATATTATTGCTATCACAAGTGAGGCGGGGTGGATGTATATATGGTTTCTGGTTATTTATCACGGATCACAGAATCTGCATCTTGGGCTATCACAGTATTTTAGAATATGTGCTTGATAATTCCTAGTTAACAAGCATTGGTCTTGTGCAGCAATGATAAAACCTTCAGTTTCGGTTTTCAACCCTGCACTACGTAGCCACTGATGGGTGCGGTTTTTGTCAACGTCAGCTTCTTTGGTACGGGCAGAGTAGTGGCCGTGGAGCGATTTATGTTGCCATTGTTTCTTTATCTGGTCGGTCGAATTTGTCTTTGCATTCTTTTTTAAGTATTTTGCAGCTTCAGCCGGTGTACAGTGATGTATTTGCATTTCTGCGCCCATTTGAAACTCCATTTTGAATTTGTCGGCTTCTTTGACACATACCATCATCCAGTCTTCTGTATGTATGTATGTATGTATGTATGTATGTATGTATGTATTATTATTATTATTATTATTATTATTATTATTATTATTATTATCTCACATTCAAGGAGTACGAACTTATTCATTATAGGGGAGGTCACTGTGTGTAATGGAAGTTCTGTCATCTCTACAGGAGAAAATAGCTGCAAACTGGCATGAACGTCATCCTGGATCTGTAGTTGAGCGAGTAGAGATTACCATCGGCCTGGGGTTTTTCTATCAACGCAGATCGAACAATACAACCAAATCGACCCGACATTATTATTAATCAGAGAAATCAAAAGGTTTATGCCTTGATTGACGTAAGTGTAACAAATGACAAAAAAATATCTCAGTAGATTTTTTTTAAACTGTGCAAATATAAGAACCCGGAGATGTAAATCGAACAGTGACTAAACTAAAACTGTTCCTGTTGTTGTTGGAGCTTTGGGATTGATAAAGAAAGAAACTCAACAACAAATCAACAAAATTCCCTTTTACCATCTCTCCAGAAAGTGAACAAAATCTAACTACTGAAATCCATATCCTGCGAAGAACGTTGTCACATGTTTCTCCACAGCTTCCAATCATTTTTGTGGGGTGGGGAGCAAAGGATTTATTTCGCTTATATAAACTATGATATTTGATATTCTATCCATTTGCTTAAATTCTTCTACTTCTTATATAGTGGTGCTCAGTTATTTTTCACCAGCTTTCTGAGTTCAGTTACCCACTGCCCGACCACGGGATTGAACTCATAATTAGTAGAACTTGAATTTAAACAAATGCATGTTTTTGACTTCCGTTTTGTATATCTTATATAATTCAAAAACCATGCTTTCCATATTCAGAAATACATTCTTTATCCTTATTTACATTATTTCAATGTAGACTATTGTCCTCGCCAACGCTGTTATTATCATAGTGTTTGGGCCACTGGGTTTCCCGTTCTTCGCCAGGTGTTTGTTGTTCCGGGTAACGTACGAGAAAATAGCGTGGATTTATTGTAAAACTACCAAATTCAACAACTTCGGAAAACTTCGGAGAAGCTGACAGAGATATCAGTACATTGAAAACTAGACTGAAAACACGCACGCAAACGCAGCAAAAATCATAGTAAAACAAAGCAGAAAAGATACACAGAAATAAAAACACGGGATACGTTTAAGAACAATAAAGAGAACATACATAAAATCTCTATCTATAAAAGGCAGGATGTGTGTGTGTGTGTGTGTGTGTGTGTGTGTGTGTTTGTGTGTGTGTGTGTGTGTGTGTGTGTGTGTGTGTGTGTTTGTGTGTGTGTGTGTGTGTGTGTGTGTGTGTGTGTGTGTAACGAATGCATGGACGCAATTTTCGACGGATTTGCACCAAAATTTACATGCACATGCTCGGGAAAGCCAAGACTGACTTTGCATTTCTTAACTCCCATCAATAGTGGAAATAATCGATTTTTTTCAAGCTTCTACGGCAGTTTTCATGTAGTTTGCGGCCATTTTCTACTGGCCAGAGTGAGAGCATATAGCTGGCTGCCACGAATAGGCAGGAGGATTCTATTGGCCAGCGTGAGAGCCAACAGCTGACTGTCACGAATGTTAACTAGCATGCTAGCATGCAAAAAAAATCGATTGCTGCATTCGTCACAAGTGGGAAAAATTTAAATCTGCATGGCACTTTACTCCAATTGGCTCATTCGCTTGCTTAAACTCAACGTTGATTCTGATTCCGCAGAACTGTGTTGGGTGTGAAAAAGTATTTGTTGTTAATATTCTTTTTTCATTCGGTTTTTCCAGTTACGAGTCCTTTTTTAAAGCTGATCGTTTTGTGTTCATTTTGTTTAGATATTTTCTCTTAACAGATTTAATGTTTAGTATAGAGCTTAGAAAAAATTAGCAGTGTGAGATCGGCAAGAAGTAAGATATGTAGCAACATCAGTACGGAAAGGGCACTCCTTTAAAGGCAAGGAATGGCAAAAAAAATTAAGTCAAGTGATAGCGATTGCTGTATGAGTCGTACGATTTTTGAATCAAGCACGGGCAACGCCGGCCCATGCTGCTAGTCTTAGATAATAGCTGACCAAAGAAAACAGATTAAAAGTAAAAAAATGCCGAGGGCAAAATGTAAGTAAAATAAAATGAAATGAAATAAATTCAGAAATACCAAGACCTTATTCGAGAACTAAATACTTCAATCTTTGTGGTGTGACAATATTTGTTTTACTGGGGAAATTTAATGAAGATTCTAGTAGCAAAAGTTATAGTGAAGAATCATAGAAAGGGTGGAGATCATGAAGATCATAACAATGTTCAGAACAGATGGAATGGTGAGGAATGTGCACACTTTCTGAAATGTCTGCGAGTAGGAGAAAGAGCGAAAAGAACAAACAGAAATGCACGAATTTAATGCTCACACAGCTATTTAAATTGGCAGACCACAATGTAAGCACATATAATTTATGCACACAGAAACAAGCTAAAATCGACAATCTTTTTTTATCGTTTCACTCGTTGCAGTGCGAGAATGCCCCTACGACGCAGGGAGGTTACTGGAACTGAAAGGCCATGAGAAGATTTTATTGGGGAGAAGTGAGAAAAAAGGACAATAATTGAACAGATTTTAGGAAGAAAAGAAAATGGTGATTAACCTTGCATTTAAATTTGTGAAGATTCTAGTGGCTACGGAAGCAAGAAATCGGAAGGGAGATCCACAGACAATAAGTGCTATAAAAAAAAAAGACTTATGATATAACTGATGGTTGTGTCTAGCTGGTTCAGTAATAAAACGCTGAGATCCAGTTACTAATTTAATAGTTTAAATGTATGCAGACTAGACATTAAGAAGGACATCTCATCAGAACAACTGGCATTGAGATATTTGTGTTGTATATTGAAGCTGGACTCAAATCAGGTGACGGACACTTATATATAAATATATTTAAATATCTTTATTGTTCGAGTTGCGGCAATAGGGTAGAGAGAGGGAGAATCACAAAGGTTAGGATGGCTCGCACAGGAATTGACAGAGACAAAATCTTCGGTGAAACTCTAGCCAGCCTCTCTGACAGGCCAAGAGTTGGACCGTTTTATAACATTTTGACACCCACGCAACTTCACGTGGCTACGCCATCTTCCGGTACGTCTCCTATGTAACTTCTTGTGGCTATGCCTCTTCCGGCCATGTGCCTACGTAACTTCATGTTTCAACGCCTCTTCAAGCATGCTCCCACGTAAACACGTATTTCCTTCCGCTCAGGGTACCTTTGCGCCCTGTTTATTCAAGGCTTACGACATCTGTGCGTCCTGCTTATTTTATCCATTTCCCGCTTATGCTTTCACCCATTCCGATTTTCGCTCACCCTCTGGCTCAAGGGAATTAAGTTCTGAGGTCTCACTCAACAGATATTCAACATTTGTAGAAAAGGCAGAGGGAAGTCACGTTTCTGAGAAATTGACTGAAACTAGATGTCAGATAAGGGTCGATTAAATTACAGAACGTTCTTTGATTTTTGTCAGGGAAATATATTAAAAAGATACGGTAAACATATATATTGGATCATTGCAAATTCTGTGTGTGATTTTCATTGTTTTTAATTTTCTAATGAGCATGACATCTATCTATCTATATATATATATATATCTATATATATCTATATATCTATATATATATATATTATTTAAAATGTTTTATATTTATAGGGTGAAAGTGCTAAATTTCAGAGATAGTGCGTTTATAGAGTTAAACATTGTAAATATGGAAATCACCACTACAGAGTGAATTAGAAAAATTTAGTCATTTGTGTTCAAGCATTCGTGCAGTCAACATCTACAACTGGTATCATCTGCGTTACATTTAGGGAAAAACTTGGCGAAGGCTAAAGAGTTCACAGAGTTTGAACATAGAATTTTTGAGCAGCAAATGCAAGTTCATCGCTGGTGATATTAGATACTGAGGGATACAAAACTAAAATTTCAAGTGGTCGACTCAAGAAAGTTTGCTTTTAGCAGGGTCATGTGACGGGTTGTCCGGCATGACACCAACCGAACATCGGACGCAGAATACCGCTCAAGAACAATGAAACGGCATCTCCGGGTTAAAGGCTTTAATAACGTAAACGTCCTCAGAGTCCACTCTTCCTTCTACACCACAAACCGCCCAGTTAAACGTTGCTTAGAAGCGCCAAACATGTGATAGGGAAAAGTGGAAGAGGGTTTTATTGTCTGATGGGAAAAAATTAACCATGACGCCTCCAACGTTACTGGCACAATAAGTATATAAAAACAGAAACATTTTCTTTGCTAGGTATTTACTCTGTCTCCCCACTAAGACGAGTTGTGACACAAGGCCTTTTAAGATGGGGCTCGAGCGCGCACAAAAATTGTTCGCAGCCCCCGCAATCGTCGAATGCGCTGGCCTCCTTGCAAGCAACGATCCATTTTTCTAGTTCAATAAGAGGGCGCTTTCCTCGGGCAGCTGTTCCCCAGGTTTGGGCACCTCTCACTATAATTTTCTACAGTTGCGACTCTGTCCTTTGAGGTTTTCCCCCTGCGGGCACTCTGTCCAAATACAGAGAGGCAACTGCGAGATGATAAATAAATGCCTTTTGAGTGAAATTGGGGAGACGAAAATATTTTGAACTCCATGATGGTGGCAGTAGCACGAAATCGCAAGTTATCGTGACGGAATATAAAACTTTAGGTGTGAAAACACACAAATGCGGTTTATGAAAAATACAAACATGGCTGACCAAACGTTTGCCCAAATGTTAGCCATCTTAGAATACACTATAGTCTCTAGTAAGTGGCTGATACCTCCGCAAACAAAATGCTTCTCGAGGTTAGGTTTTTTCACACTTTCTACTAACTATTGCACTAGGACATGCGTCTTTTCGTAATAAAAAAATGTTTTCCAAACACTACTTAACCCGAGTCTGTCTATATTTCTGAGATGAGGTATTATGTACAGTATTTACATTAGTCGGACTATTGTCCTCATCTTTGTAGCCATATTTGTCACAACGTTTCGGCCGTTGTACGCTCCGGCCTTCTTCAGGTGGTTGGAATTTCGAACCGAACACTTTATTTCGATCACTGGGGTAGACTGTTCTAGTTCCTCAAGGACACATGGTACAGTGGATAAAGGCGTTGGTTAGATCCAGTGACAGACCCAAAGAGTGTGAGTTCAATACCCGGTTCAGGCAGTGGAGAACTTTCAGAGGGAAAATTACCAGGAGATAACTGATAACTGACATCCATCAAACATGGCTCGTGGAACTAGAACAGTCTACCCCAGTGATCGAAATAAAGGGATCGGTTCGAAATTCCAACCACCTGAAGAAGGCCGGAGCGTACAACGGCCGAAACGTTGTGACAAATATGGCTACAAAGATGAGGACAATAGTCCGACTAATGTAAATACTACTTAACCCATTTGGGGTTTATTTGAATCAGCTTGATAACAACTTTCCCTACATCACTTTGTGTATTTTCATTCCCCTTTTTAGACATACGATTAATAACCGACGTAAGAGAATGAAAGATATAAAGAGTAGCGATTAAAAGGAATTGTTTGTTCATAATTCATCATTGAAAAAAAAAAACTGAGTGCAAAACACCGAAAGTGTTGCGATAAATGAATGAAAAAAGCCGTTCTCTTTTACTCCATTGTTTATCTACAAAAAAAATCAATCCCTCGTCAGCCACTTGTCCATCGTTCGATCAATTGATTTTTTTTTTATGAAAGCCAAGAACGAAGAGTTGAAGAGAACTATTTTTAACCAGTGTTGATATTTCGGCCAACGACTGGCACTTTTTAGAGTGGGGTAACAGGCCTGCTTTGAACACACTGGAAAACTCGACTTAGATTGATCGAAAAAGATTATTGTTATGGCATCAAAACCCTAACATTGTTGCCAAAAGAATTAAGAGTTAAAAAGTCCGTTTTACTCCCTTACCGATCAAACACAACCCCATGTCACCTACCCCAAAATTTATCTAAATGCGTCAGTGTCCTTCATTGTTCTTGTTTCGTTTCGGGTTAAAAGCGAGTAATTCGATAGCTGATTTGGCAATGTTATATACTTTCCGTGCACAAAGGCGCGCCAAGATTTTAACTGGGTCTAATACAGAGAATATTACTAATATAATTGATCCTTGCTTAGAGAATCTTCGAAATTTCTGTAAACTAAGAACGCATAAGATCCTGGTTAATATATCTGATGTTTGAAATAGTAATTAATTCCGGCAAATTAAAAGTATACTCATTAATATCGCATCAAAGGAGAACGGAGAAAAAATTGATATATATATTGGTAGTCCTACATCAAGTATCGTGCTAGTTATTACACTTGATATAGATGATACCGACAAGGAAAAGGAAATTTATTTTGCATATTCTAAAGATATTTACAATGTCGAGCATTTGGTGTCTTACATTCCCTGCTAAGTTTCAGAATTATTGCGTCCTCGGTAAGCCGATAAACTACATCCGCGTCGAGGTTAAGACGATAAACTACATTCAACAGCAAGGCCTCTGATCAGGAGGTTTTAAGGAGCGTGGAACCACCTTTTAATGATCCCATGTTCACCCTGACCCTGGATGGTAGTAACTGTTAGTGTCCCAACTATGGTCAAAACATTATGAAAGTATAAAAACAGGTTTTAATATCAGCAATAATTTTTTAGAAAAATTATTAACTGCAGTACATTTTTGAAAAGAAAAAAATATTACCAGCAGTACATAAAAAAAAAAAATTACCAGCAATACAATTTTGAGAAAAAAATATTACCAACAATACATTTTTGGAAAATATATTACCAGCAATAAAAAAATCGTCGGCATTAAATAACCCATTGAGGTTGATATACCGTAAAAGAAATAAACCAAACCAAATAAGAATTATTTTATCAAGTGTCGAACAGTGATTTGGAAGATAGACTAAAGGCATTCTTACTGATCCTAGATTTATCTTTATTTATATTATTTACACGCGGACTATTGTTACCATTTTTGTATTTTTATAACAACATTTCGGCCGTTGTGTCTTCCGGTCTTCATCAGATGCTTGCAGGGTTACCTCCACGTAATCTTGAACTAAAACCATTTATATAATTTACTGTGTTAGATTATACTCGTTCCACTGCTCATGTCCCTGAAAAGTTCGTCTTGAACTAAATTTGTCGGATATTGGTTGAAGAAAGACCATTGGTCTTATTACCGCTGCAGCAGTGTGTGAGCCGGAATAGGAACTGACTATAGCATAAACAAGAAATGAATTCGGAGGCTAAAATAAACAGGATACACAACGTCATCTGAGACATGAATAAACAGGGTGCAGACGTCTCCTTAGCGCAAAGAAATGCGTGTTTGCGTGGAGGCATAACAGAAAAGGTGTTTCCACACGAATGTGCGTAGGTAACATAACAACAGAAGGCGTAGCCACGTAAAGTATCTTACTTTACCCATTCGCCGCAATTCGAACAATAAAGACATATATATATATATATATATATATATATATATATATATATATATATATATATATATATATATATATATGTATGTGTATGTGTGTGTTTGTGTGTGTTTGTGTGTGTGTGTGTATTCATTTCCATGGATATGAGTTTGTGACAAACTTATATCCATAGAAGTGAATGTGTTAGATCTTTCCCTGATATGGAGCAAGTTCTAATAAGTACTGCGGTTACAAAATAATATATATATATATATATATATATATATATATATATATATATATATATATATACATATATATGAATATATATATATATATATATATATATATATATGAATATATATATATATATATATATATATATATATATATATATATATATGCCTCTGTGCGTGTGTGTGTGTGTGTGTATTCTATATGCCTCTCTGTGTGTGTATTCTATATATATATATATATATATATATATATATATATATATGTATATGAATGTGTGTATATGCTTGTGTGTGTGTACCTTTAATGAAAAATTGATGATTGATAATGAATTTATCGACATTATATATATACATATATATATATATATATACATATATATATTATATATATATATATATATATATATATATATATATATATATATATATATATATATATATATATATATTTATATATATATATATAAATATATGTTTGTGTGTGTGTGTGTGGTTGTGTGAATCAAATTAAAGGCCAGGTTGCAACATAGATTTGACACGCTTGTGTAGCATCGACCTGCACAAAGTCACACATACGCACGTGTGCGCGCGCACACACACAAACACGTGTGTGTTTGTGTGTGTGTGTTATAAATTTGGGTATATGATCTCATATGATCTCGACAGCGTTATAAATTATTTACATTTGGAGAAAGGTGCATGAAATTATAATGTTTCGAAGAAACGTCCGACAATGCATTTCGCCAATTAGGTTTCATCAGATCCAAGGTGAAAAATGGCTTTGGTGTGTATGTTTTAAATAATGAAATCTTATATTTTTTTACATAAGCTGGCATTGTTCGTGACTAAAAAAGCGACAGAAAATGAATAGCTTTTCAATAAAAGTCGTTTTCTTTGATTTAAGTGTTCGAGTTTAGAGATAGAAAACGTGATCATGATTTTATTTCATTAAAATATAGGAGAATTGAGACATCTTGTACTTGATATCTTGAGTTGAAAATCGTGCATTAGTCTCGATTTGATACCATATTTGCATGATACAGTTGGTGAGTGCCGCTCACACGATCGTATTACATGACTTAATAAATACTGATCGTTACATTTGAAAAAGCTTTGATATAGATGTTATTCAGGTCTGCACTTCAATATTCAGTATAAAACAGGAACCTGCAAGGCTGAATTGTTTGCACAATGGCGTAAGTCAAGTCACGACCAGACAGAGTGAGATAAATTACTTAGCTGCCTTGACAGTGAGAACGGCAGGGGTAAATCAGATTTCTTAGGTTTATTAGACTCAAGCAAGGTCGATTTGAGAATGTCAGGATGTCGCTGCTCGTGTCACATCAATTAGAATTGCATATAGGGGAGTGATTTTCCGAAAAAAAAGCACTTTCACCCAACTATTCTCTTCGCCGCTTAACTTGGTGGAAACTTTTGTCTATGTCATATAGCGAATGGAGAGGTGATTCTAGCTATCGGCCAATTGCCTTCTACCTATTTTTGGCAAACTATTAGAGACCCTAATCTACTCTGAATTGGTTAAGCATCTCACAAGTCAGCACCTTCTTTCCGACACTCAATATGGCTTTCACTTCACTAGATACTGAGGTATTAATGATTATTTCTGAAAGAATCTATCAAATCTTAGATAAGAATGATGAAAGCGTTTCGACAGGGTTTGGCCTAATGGACGTCTGCCCAATTTGAAAGGTTCTGGTATTTTTGGAAAAATGTTAAAATGGTTAAGTCTTTCTCATCAAATCCCGAAATGAAACTTTTTACTGAATGATCCCTGTTCTAGATCTGTTGCATTAATGTAAGTACCCCGGACCCCGGATCTATCCTTGGACTTTGTTCCTAATTTTCATCAATGAACATCTTGATGGCATCAGTTCTCAACTCGTTATCTATGCTGGTGACACAACTATTTTCTCCTTTCTCATTATTAATTCAAATCCGTTGGATATGTTCAAATTGGCAGCTGTTCTAAAAAATAACTTGCAACCTACTCGTAACTAAGTAATATCTCGTTAATTTTAACGTCTCTAAAACGAATCTTCTGTGTATTAAACATCTAAGTGACCCCTTCCTTCCTTCCATCACCATAGCTCATGTTAACCTCTAAGAGCCGTCCGTGCCATGAATACTGTTGCCATATCTGGTCTATTTCCTCAGCTGTTCATCTCGAAGTTCTCGACAAAATACAAAGAAGGACCTGCAATGTGATTTTATCCTGACCTGGCATCTCGACTTCAGTCACTTTCTCACAGACGTGATGTGGCTTCCTTCCGTCTTTATTCCACAAATATTCTCATGGAAACTGCTCCGACAACTATAATTTCTCTGGTGCCCCGACTACACGAATTTAATCGTGCTACTAGATTGTAACCTAGGTCCCACGCCCTTTACTGTTGAAATACTTGAGTGTAACCGCCACGTCTACCCCAAAAGTTTCTTCTATTGCACTTCCCGACAGTGAAGTTCCCTCCCTCTTACTTGCTTCCCTGATAACTACGATCTTCAAAAATGTAAGTGCGGTGCCAAGTGAAATCTTCTGTCGAACTGAACTCCGTTCATCTTTTATCCTTTCCTCAATTCCCGCATATACCCAGTCTTTTCTCTACACTTTCACTCTCCGGAACCCTTACATACTAGTGGAACCCCTGGCTTGCTTGGGATGAAATCATTAAATTAAATAACATTATCTGCTGACATGAAGTGGTAATATTAATATTTCTGCCAAGGAAGTTGGTTTGCTGTGTCCCGCTACGCTTTTTTCCCCAGAATCTATCTTGCATATTTATAAGTCTATCACTCGTCCATGCTTTGCATATTGCATCCACATATGGGTCGGTGGGTCGGCTATATTTTAATGATGCTTGATAAAATCCAAAGAAGTATCAGCAATATTAATGATAATTGTTCTGATGAATTTTTCGCTATGTTTGTGATGAACACTCACAGGCAAATTGTACATACGGGAACTGGTTAGGACTTCATAGAGACATTGAGGTGTTATGTGACTGCAGTAACTAATAATGTGTTGTTTTGATGTAAGGAATACTGTGGTATGTTTGAGTCAGTAATTGTAGTTAGCTAAGTTTAATTATAAGACAGAATAAGACGAGCCTTCCCAATCCCCACTTTTGGCCTTATGTCACATTTCTGCATTTATACAAAATATTAGTTTGCGCTTTGGTATATAGACCTTATGAATTTTAGAGCAGTACTGGACTGGATGCGTTTTATCATCCTACCTGTTCAACCTATACAGCGAAGCAATTCTAAGAGAATTGGAAACCGTATCTGGATTCATCATTGGCGGCCACAGTCTTAACAACATAAGATACGCAGATGACACAGTAATGATAGCAGAAAAGGGGAAAAAATTACAAAATCTCCTACAAAAGGTAGCGACGGAGAGTGAGAAGAAGGGACTAAGCATAAACTACAAGAAGACAGAATGCATTGTCATCAGTAAAAGGCTAAGCCTGAAATGCGATTTGCAGGTCGGGAACACTAGAATCAAACACTCGGAAGTTTAAATATCATGCTAGGGTTTTGACAGGGGACAGTAAATGCGACACGTAGACGTATTGGGATGGCCAAGTGCGCATTCCAAAAGCTGGGCAGAGGCAGGAGGATTTCTTTGGTTACAAAGAGAAGAATACTGAGCCATCTGCCATTCTGTAGAGCAGCGAATGTTGGACGATTTCCCCAAAGATGAAGAAGAGACTCGAGGCGACGGAGATATGGTTCTGCAGAAGGTTGCTAAGGAGATCATGGAACGTGTGTGTGAGCAACGATGAGGTCTTAGAGAGGTTGAAAACATGGAGGAGGCTTATACTTAACATCAGGAAGAGACAGCTGAAGTTTCTGGGACATATAATGAGGAAGGGGGGCCTGGAGAATATGATACTCATATTAATTTAATAATTAATCATATTTCTGATTCATTTACTACTAGCATCATGGGAAATATATTTCTTTTTCTTTTTTTATTATTCGTTATTATTACTTTATTGACTGATTTTATTTAGTTTTCCCACAGTGTATTTGGAAATGATATTCTTATTACGAACAGTTGTCTTACTTATATTAATATGGTCTATTACTGGGTGATCAGTTTATTACTTAATAACAATACGAAACTCATCCGCCCATTGCTATCCAGTAGAATCTTATAGTAATGCGAATGTACTGTTGATTGTTAGCAAAATACGAATTAGAGACGTCAGAATTGACTAAGAAAGCAAATTTGAATATGTAGACACGGAAAGAAAATTACAAAATCTCCTACAAAAGGTAGCGACGGAGAATGAGAAGAAGGGACTAAGCATAAATTACAAGAAAACAGAATGAATGGTCATCAGTAAAAGGATAAGCCCGAAATGCGATTTGCAGGTCGGGGACACTAGAATCAAGCAGACGCGGAAGTTTAAATATCTGGAAAGCGTCTTGACAGAAGACGGTAAGTGCGACACAGAGATCCGTAGATGTATTGGGATGGCTAAGGATGCATCCCAAAAGCTGGGCAGACTATTATGAGACAGGAGGCTTACTTTGGTTACAAAGAAAAGAATACGCGACATCTGTTCTTCTTTACAAACGTTGGACGACTTTCTCTTAGATGAAGAAGAGACTCGAGGCGACGGAGATGTGGTTCTGCAGAAGGATGCTGAGGATATCATGAATCGAGCGTGTGAGCAACGATGAGGTCTTGCATATTTTAGGTTATGTAGAGATGGGTATATGTGTGCACTTCTGTATGTTTTATTTATGGATATACGTATGTATATGTGTATATGTATGTGAGCTACATGTATTTACCAGTAGAATATGTATTGTGTACTGATGTGACATATATAGATGTTTCTGTTGCTGGAATTATTTTCACCTTCGATATACTAACCAATGGAAAATATATAAGTTTTCTAAATATAGTGCCACGGGTTTTTTTATAATTTCTTTAAAATATGTTTATATGTGCTTAGTTGATTTAATTCTTTGTTTAAATTAATGTAATATTTTATTCTTTCCATCTTAGCTCAATATTCTTTTATATAAAAAAAACTCTTTACAAATTTTCGTTTAATTTATTAGAGCTTTGTTTCTGATTTTTGACTTGTTGTTTTTTGTTTTGTTTTTTGTTTTTTTTTAAGCTTATCACCCCAAGCAAGGCTGGAAGCCACTAGCACGCAAGGTGTTACAGAAGGTTTGGAGGAAGAGCAGATAGGAGTGGTAAAGTAGAAGATGTGGAGAAAGATAGTGGATCGATCAAGGCAAGGGGGTTACAGAAGATTTGGAGCGAGAGCAGATAGGAATGAAAGGTGAAAGGATGTGGAGAAGGGAAGTGGATAGATCAAGGCAGCTGGAGATGTCGATTGACGTTACACTTAAATAGTTGGAGCTTGTATTTGTCAGGGAAACAGGAATAAGGAAGGGAGTTTCACAGGCAAGATGTGCGAGACATGAAGCTATTGGAGTAGAAGAGACGTCTAGATCTAACAGTTTCAACGGTGAAGGGGTGGGAACGGGATGCCAGCCTCGCAGGACGTTTAAATTCATGAGGCCTAGGAACCAGCGAAAGCAGCTCCTCGGAGCAATTACTGTAAAGTATTTGTAAAAAAGACAGAGCGAGGCAACGTCGCGTCTGTGAGAGAGCGACTGCAGACGAGATGACAGATCAGGGCCAATTACATTGCATATCCGTCTCTGGATCTTATCACGAACCCTGCGGCAAACAGCAGGGGCTCCAGACCATATATGGCAGCAATACTCCATGCAAGGGCGAATGGTCGATTTATAAATTTGCAAGGGTGAATGGTCGATTTATTATTATTATTTTATTATTATTATTATTTTTACTTTAAGAATATTAATTCTAAAGTGACATCGAGCCTGTGAGCAATGATGAGATCTTAGAGAGGTTGAAAACAAGCAGGAGGCTTACATTTAATATAAGAAAGGGGCAGCTGAAGTTTCTGGGACACATAATGAGGAAGGAGGGCCTAGAGAATCTGATACTCACGAGTCGAATAGAGGCAAAAAGTGACAATGGAAAATAATGCGTGATATACCTGGCGGGCTTAAGCAAGTGGATGACAAACGTGGTCTGGGGGAAGAAGCAGAGGGAAGGAACTTGTTGAGAGCTGCAAGGGATAGAGGGAGTTGGAGAGCCATGATCGCCTACGTCCTGAAAGGACGTGACACATAAAAAGAAATACTAGATTGGCAGCAACATCTCACCCTTTTACAGATCAAATGGCTAGATGTCACCATAACTTCTAGTCTAAGAGTTTATTTTTTTATCTCACTCCTCGCTTCTGGAACTCTCTTCCGACTTCCATTTCCTATTCAAATATGATCTTCAAAAATTTAAATGCAATGTCAATCGTTATCTTCTGGTTTTGTAATTCTTGTTCTTTTATTGTTCTCTCTCCTTAATACTATTTTTCTCATATTCTCAATCATTTCGTAATCCCTTGCATCCTAGTGACTTTATTGCCTTGCTTGGGTTGAAATGATTAAAAATAATCAACCCAAGTAATCTGGGGAGCGTAAGAATAGCCTTCGTCGTAAGCCTATTATAAGTTTCTAGAAGTCTTAAATTTTGATAAAAAATAATGAGTCAAATTAACGATGGCCTTTTCTATCCAAAAGAAAGTATTTAAAAAACAAATCCCTAAAGATTAAACACACATGTTTTTGTAAATAGTATCGATAATGTCAAAGGTATTTACTTAGTGTGTTACTTCAGCCTACCTATGAGTAAACGTGAAACGCGATACCTAAGGATATTGTGCTTAAAAATCTAAATACAATTACAATCATTTGGTAATTAGTTTATTATATTACCAATTTGATCATTGAAAGAACAAGATAATGACTCGGATTGTCAATATGAACCTGTCTCAAGAGTAAATGTTTATACCCGAGACTAAATGTTTATTCCCGAGACAATATGTTTAAAGTATTTTATACTGTGTGCACTGACGAACAATTTTAAATTAGATTAAACTTCTAAACATCAAGCGCGTACGCCGAACATGGAAAGATAATATAATATTTTATGATCGGTCAAAATTTATTAAGCGCGACAAATGACAGGACATAGTAAAAAGCCATGATCGCCAACGTCCTGAAATGACAAAGCACATTGAAGATAAATATATTTCTTAAGTTTCTTCCTCTTCTTCTTCTTCTTCTTCTTCTTCTTCTTCTTCTTCTTCTTCTTCTTTTATCTGCCCTGTGCCATCGTGACGTTGGAGATCATGTCTCCCCACAATTTACTGTCCTCCGTAGCGCTTAATAAATTTTGTCTTTTCTTATTTTTCCTAAACTTTGTTCCGCCATTTACTCGTTAATTTCTGCGTTGTTTCCCTCTGTCCATCTTACCTTTAATCTTTCCTGTGTGTATCACATTCTCCAAGCCTCCTTTCGTCATTATGCGCTCTAGAAATTTCAATTAACTCTTTATGATTCTTAATATAAGTTTTCATTCTGTTTCAATTTCCTCTAAAACTTCGTCTTTACTCACACATTAGGTCCAATTAATGGTTTTAATGGCTTAATGATTTTCTTTTTTTTTTTATAATACTTTACCTTAGTTTTTGGAAGGTATTTTTCGCTATCCCAATGCACCGTCGAGCAAAGTACATAATGTCAAGGTGATCAACTTAGAAGAAACCTCACAGATTCATCTGGTGGAAAAATTGTCAGAAAGTACCTGACCCCCTCCGATCATGTTTTATCAAAATAAGGGTCAAATCCGACCCAAACTGAATTTTATCTGCCATATCAAGACCTGATAAATCCTTACTTTCTAACCGTGACATAATTCAAAATCGTTTACGCGGCCATGTGGGGGGAAGACTTTCAACCCTATACATCTTTTCCCAAAAACACAACGTTGCAACCCCACCACTATTTCCGATATAAATACTCAACCTCCATTCTTAAGTGCCATCAGCCGGACATTTGCAGTTTCGAAACGCCATGTCACATACATAGCGACGAATCATATTCCACTGGTATGTAGAGAGATGTTTCACCCCTAAATCTTCTTCATAATAATCGATACTCC